>CANDYM010000126.1:0-15490 GCA_947397865.1 Polietes domitor
ATGGCAACATTGCTATGTTCTATGTGAAAACAAATGTTCCTGGTGATGATGATGAGTAGACAATCTAGTTTTTATGTATTAAATAAAAAATAAATAAATAATATATCAATTATCAATCTTTTTCCACATTTCACTGTTACGAGTAACAAGGTTTGTAAATAAACCCTTCACCACACAGTTTGGAGCCTCCTCTTTATGTATAAACGGCAAAATTGTAATTATGAATGATATAATAATTAAATTAGTAATTAGTTGGAGGGTTAACAGAAATATATAATTACACAATCATATTTCATTGCAATACATTTTTATAATTTGAGCTTATGTCTGGTAATTCCAAGAGTTTTTAATTTAATTTAAAAATATGTAGAAAATCATGAAAAGCTTTTAATTAATATGTCTTACATTTTCACATTATACAATTGCAAGAGTGTATGTGTATTTATGATTTTATAATTATTTAGAAATTAACTGGATATTTCCGAGAATAAAACTTTCAATTACTATATTAGGGCGTAAAATTAAAAAATGTCTGAACAAGGAAATCACAGGAATCTGGAGTCTGTGCCAAAGAGAAAAAATTGTTCATTAATGAAACGGAATGGATGAATTATTACACCGTGCGAGAGTACTTTTTTGGAGCTGAACAAGATCATATCCTCACCTGAAATCCAAAATGACCAAACATCAAAAATCCCAAAATCGTGGTTTTGATTGATTATGGTGAAATAGCGATTTCTCGCCAAATGTGGCGAATTTTAAAGGTGTTTGGCGACTTGATTTTCGATTTTTTGGCGATTTATAAAATAGTTGGCGATTTTCTTGGCCAATTTTAGAAAATTTTAAATCTGTCCTCCGATTTTATTATATTGGCGTTACTTTGCAGATAAATATATCATAATTTGTATGCAAATCATCAATTTGTATCAAATCAAATTAAATTACCATTTTCGATTTACTTGCAACATGATAGGATAACTGCACTCTATAAAATATTTGATTTATAGAGGACGAACAAAGTTTTTTTTAAGAAATGACCAATTGAGAATTAGTAAAATGAAGAAAAAAGGTTCGAGGTAGGAACATTGAAAATGGTATTGTGTGAAAACGCGTAGGTACAATTCAGAGAATGAAGGCTTATTTTAAAGATAATTGTATTTTGTTAAGTTTTGTGGTTTTCTTAAAAAGTCAAAAAAGGCGTATTCCCGTCGATCATAAACAAAACATGTACATTTTAGAATTGAGAAATAATAATAATTAAAAACTTTAATAAATGTAGACGACCGAAAACGGTGTTTTTGGAACGATCACAGATTTTTCAAAATGCATCTATATGTATTTATTCAGATTTGTTTCTTTTTCGTTTAATTTAAAATACATGAAATTATATTTAGGAGACATTGGCCCATGAAATCGGGAGAAAGAGATCAACGTTTTATAAAAATATGTTTAAAAATCTTTTTTATTATAATGCAGTTAAAAAAAGTTATGAAAATGTTTGTTACGTCTTTTCTTTTTTTTTTGGATTTCTGGTGACGATATACAGGTGAAACTAGATGTCGTATATAAAGAGTGATTTTTTTGAGGTTAGGATTTTCATGCATTAGTATTTGACAGATCACGTGGGATTTCAGACATGGTGTCAAAGAGAAAGATGCTCAGTATGCTTTGACATTTCATCATGAATCGTCTTACAAACGAACAACGCTTGCAAATTATTGAATTTTATTATCAAAATGCGTGCTCTGTTAAGAAAGTTCATTGCGCGCTTCCATTTTATGGTCAGTTTAATCGACCCACTGAAGCGGCTATTCGGGCTATTGTGACTAAATTTCGCACCAAATTTACATTGTTGGACATTAAACCACCAACACGCTTACGTAGAGTGCGAACTGAAGAAAATATCGCAGCTGTATCGGCCAGTGTTAATGATGACCACCAATTTTCGATTCGTCGCCGTTCGCACCAATTGGGTCTCTGTTACTCAAAAACGTGGAAATGCCAAAATTGGACTAAGCGGATGGACCACCTAAGACGCAGCCGCGGTCAACATTTAAATGAAATTATCTTCAAAAAGTAAATGTCATGGACCAATCTAACGTTTCAAATAAAGAACCGATGAGATTTTGCAAATTTTATGCGTTTTTTTTTTAAAAAAAGTTATCAAGCTCTTAAAAAATCACCCTTTACTTAGTTTTCCATTTGATGGTAATTTCTTATCTTTACAAGACTTTTACTTTCCAAAGGATATATGTGCCAGTTAGAATGAAAGTGGTCTAAGTCAAAAATCCAAAAAATTGAGATATTCCAATGTGTCTCTTTATGTTGATCAGATCTCTAATTTAAGAACTTTTATTTTGTACATTTATAAAAAAATGTACCCTTACAATGACATTTCTTATTTTATGCACACCAAAATTGTCTTTAGAGTTAGTTTGAAAGTGTTCTAAGTCACACTATATACACTAATATTGATGTGTGGCGATGCAAAGAAACATTTTTTATTTATAATGTCAATTTTAGGTGATTCAGATAATTTGAATAACATTTAAAATGAAATTATTTGAAAAGTAAAAAATAATTTCAAAATAAAGTTTCTAGACTCTGAAATTGTGTTTGAAAAAGATGCAGTTATCTATGAATATATTTTATTCTCATTTGTGTGGGAGAGTTATTGACTTAACGAATCTGGAATCTGCAGCCGAATAATAAATGACCCCATGCCATTTGTAAAAAATTTTGCATTTAAAAAAATACAGATGGTCTTGAGCCTGGAACATATACCGCTTCAAATGAAATGTTTTTACAAATGTAATAAGGAAAAAGCAGTTTTAGGTAGAAGTTTAGTACATCTAACATATGTAGTTTAGAACAAAAAAAAATGGTGCATGCCACTTTTGGTAGTCTATTTGATGTAAAAAATTGGCAGATCGAAAATCATATTACTATTAATTATTTTTATTATACCATCCACCACAGGATGGGGGTAAACTAACTTTGTCATTCCGTTTGTAACACCTTGAAATATCGACCTGAGACCCTATAAAGTATATATATTCTTGATAGTCATCGTCTGTTGAAAGCATCTAAACGAAAGGAGCTAGAACGTTCAAATTTTCCATAAATGCATCTTGTAGTCGTAGATCGGTTGGAATTGAAACGGGACGAAATCGGCCCAAAGGGAAAATCTTTTCCCTCACAAGGACTAAAAATACCCATAATAATCCCTAATATTTTAGCGCATTTAACCATGTTTTTTGAATATGTCTGTTTATATTTGCTTGATATTTGGTATGCGCATTCCACTTGTAGCAAAAACGTGCACCATAAAGTGATTCTTATTTGTAGGGGGTGAAATGGGGCAAAAAAGGGATAAAAATGGTACATATTAAACGACAACAGCTAGAAACACGAAATTCGGCGTGTACATTCCTCTAATTGAGTAGATACATAATATAAAAGTATTTTTTCAAATTCGTACTTTTAAGTTGTAAAATGGGAATAGAGGGATAAAAATGGTACCAACCAAACGGCTGTACCTAGAATAATGAAATTCGGTGTATACATTCCTCTGACTGCATAGACACGTAAAATACACGGATTTTTCGAAATTCGTACTTTTTGGGGTTAAAATGAAAAAAGGGGATAAAAATAGTACCAACCAAATGACCGCAGCTAGAGTCATGAAATTCGGAGTATACATTCCTCTGACTGTGTAGACATGGAAAATAAACCGATTTTTCAAAATTCGTACTTTTTGGGGTCAAAATAGCAAAAGGGGATAAAAATAGTACCAACCAAATGACCGCAGCTAGAGTCATGAAATTCGGAATATACATTCCTTTGACTACGTAGACATGGTAAATAAAAGTTTTTTTTCATATTCGTACTTTCAAGGGATACAATGGGTACGGAGGGATAAAAATGGTACCAAACAAACGGCTACACCTGGAATACAGAAAATCGGTGTATACATTCCTCGGATTTGTATACACTCCACGAGAGTATTATGTCTTTATGCATTTGTTTGTAACATCCAAAAGCAAGAGAGATAGACCCATTGTTAATTATACCGATCGTCGTAGAATCACCTTTTGAAACGATTTAGCAATGTACGTCATAATCACGATTCAGGTCGCAATTGTAGCCAGAACCAAATGAAACTTTGCACAACGAAGTTTTTCGGGACAAGGACGAACGCTATTTAATTTGAAGAAAATCGGTTCAGATTTATATATAGCTCCCATACAAATTTCACTCCCGATTTGACTATTTCCGCTCTAGAAACCACATATTGTATCAGATTGTCTTCAGATTTGGCAAAACATCTTATAGTTAAACTAGGAATACCTGTGATGAAAATTGGTCAGATTTGTATATAGCTCCCATTCAAATTTCGCTCTCGATTTGACTTTTTCTGGTCTAGAAACCACATATTTTTACAAATCTTCTTCAAATTTGACAAAATATCTTATACTTCCACAAGAAACACCCATGGCGAAAATGGGTCAGATCGGTTCAGATTTATATATAAATCCCATGCAAATTTCGCTCCCAAATTTTTCCGCTCTAAAATCCACATATTTTAAAAGATTTTCTTCAAAATTGGCAAAACACCTTATATTTCAACTGGAAACACCTGTGGTGAAAATGTGTTAGATCAGTTCAGATTTACATATAGCTCCCACACAAATTTCACTCCCGGATTGACTTTTACACCCCAGAAACCACATATTTTCACCGAATTTCTTCAAAATTAACATAACACGTTTACTTGAACTGAATGAACTTATTGTGAAAGTTAGTCACTACATTCCCTGTTTGTATATAGCCCCGATACAAATATTCCTCTCGATTTGAAAAATTTGGTCATGTCATATTAGACTATGATTAGGAAACATACAACAAATTTTCCTTCCCGTTTTCACTTTTTACCGAATTGAATTGTTTTCGGATAGAAAGAGGAGTGTGTCATATAGTCGGCCCCGACCGACTTTAGCCTTTCCTTAAGCGCTTAGTCGTTAGCGTTTCTTACTAAATGTGTTACTTAAATAAGTTTACTTGTGATATGGTTACCAGAGAAAATAATGTGCAATGGTTTTGCCCAAGTTGAAAAACTGTTAAAAATTGCAAAAAAAAGTGTGTTGCTGGGCAAAAGAACACAGATTTCTTAAGTTTAAAATCAATAAATTTTACATCTATCGAAATCTTCTTTTCAAATTCGAGAAAAAGTTAGAATCGGTTGATATCCACGCTTATAACTGTGCAAAGGTACGAAAAACAGGTTTTTACCCGTAACTTTTAGGGCTTGGCTGGGAAATTTAAAATACAGATTCTTGTTCTAATCGACAATATCTACAAGAACAATAATAATAGTGATATCTGTGTCAACGAGAAAGAATTTTTTACACTCCACTATGGAGGTATATTTGTTCTGATCGCTTTCTGAGTCTAGCTATGTCCCTCTGTTCGACTGGTCGTTTATTCATATATTATTGTGATCAAAATACAGGTCGCAATTATTTTTTGCATACCAAGGACTTACACTATTTATATTGAATCTGATCGGTTCAGATTATATATTACATCTTTTTATTGGATCTGAACAAGACCACTATAGATGTGTGTAGAAAATTTATACATTCAGTTTTTCATATGCTGAACGTTTATCCTTTTTTAAAGGGCTATAATTTCCAAATAATAATAAATTTAGTTATACAAGAACGATATGGATAACAAATGAAAGAGGAGATTACTTGTTAAAAATACTTCAAACTGCAAGCTTCTATCTGTGTTCCATTAGTATTAACAATTGTTGCAAACTATTGTTAAACAATCCAAACTTTATTTTCGAGGTGTGACTAGAAATTATTTCGTCATTTGTATGGCCGACGATCCACCTCATGGTAAATATGGACATCACAGAAAAGGTCCACCATATCAATTACTTACCTTCATTCTTACGACAACTCATTTCGATTTCCTGTTGGCAATGTAACCATGTATCTCTTCTCTAGAAGATTAATTCCACCAGAGGATTATCAATTGCAGCGAATCATTGAATTTCTGGAAGTTTTTTCTGGAAAGCAATGGATTTCTTTCAGCAGTGCATTTATGGCCATATTGACGCATGAGTTATATTAATTCATTCCGTGGGAGCGTATACGTTGTAGTTATTTTTCTTAGCACGTATACGTACTGTCGCACCCATTTCATGTAAATTGTAAGAAACGGAAAACAATAATATCATATAGAAGGATCATAGACTATTCCAAGAATAAATGTGGAAAATTTTATTTCATAAGAAATTTGAAATACTGTGACCTATGGCTTAAATCAAAGCTCAACCACTAAGAAGATCAAAACTACAGTGGCCACATTTAAAAAATATATATCTCTGATGAATATCTCAACGTGTTGCAAAAAAATTACGAAATGAATATCCGTTGAATCCGTTGAAGGTTATCAAAATGAAAAAAGCTATAAATTGTAAAATTTTAATTTTTGGACGAGTTTTATGGTTCTATTTTGTGGTACGATATTCATACTTTCAATGACATGAAAATTCATTTCTCTACTACATGTCTCTTCTTTACAAAATTGATTCCATCCGAGAACTATAAATCAAGTGAAAAAATATTTTTTGATGTCAGTAAACCAATTGCAGAGAATCTCTGAAGTTCGATGGAATCTAGAAATTTTCGTTGGCTTTTTCATTTAATAAATACAAACGATATGTATATGAGAACTTTGTATTATTACAAAGGTTAATAAGTTTATTTACAGCAAGGGTGATTTTTTGGGGGGTTTTTAGGAGCGTTTAGCTCACAGATGGCTGGATCAAGGAACGAAATACTTTGCAAATCATCATTAAAAATTGCAAACTTCATTTCCGTGATGTGATTGGAAATTAATTGTCAATACAAAAGTCACTCCTGATTTTTAAACATTCCACGGGAGTATTATGTCTTTGTGCATTTGTTTGTAACACCCGATCGGCTTTGAATCACTTTCTGAGTCGATTTTGCCGTCTGTCCGCCTGTCCATCTATTGTTGTAATCACCATACAGGTCGCAATTGTAGCCAGAACCAAACGAAACTGCGCACAACGAAGTTTTGAGGGACAAGGAAGAACGCTATATAATTTGAAGAAAATCGGTTCAGATTTAGCTATTGCCCCCATACGAATTTCACTCCCGATTTGACTCTTTTCACTCTAGATACCACATATTTCAAAAAATTTTCTTCAAAATTGGCAAAACATCTTATAGTTCCACTAGAAACACCTGTGGTAAAAATGTGTTAGATCGGTTCAGATTTATATATAGCTCCCATACAAATTTCGCTCACAATTTGAATTTTTCCGCTCCAGAATCCACATATTTTAACAGATTTTCTTCAAAATTCGCAAAACATCTTATATTTAAACTAGGAACACCTATGGTGAAAATGGGTCACATCGGTTCTGATTTACATATAGCTCTCATACAAATTTCGTTCCCCCAGAAGCCGCGTATTTTCAGAAAATTAAATTTGAAATTAAAATTGAGCATAACACGTTATATAGGGTGTTTTTTATTGGGGTATAGAACTTTAAGTTGGCATCACTTTTTTAACTGGCGGCCGTTTTGTCAGCTGTCAAGTGATTAATATTTAGTTTGGTTTGCCATTTCATCATGAACAGGTTGACAAAAGAACAACGCTTGCAAATCGTGCAAATTTATTTCGAAAGTAATGGTTCAGTTCGCGAAGTTCACCGCAAGCTCCGTCCATTTTATGGTCGACATAATCGT
Source organism: Polietes domitor (assembly GCA_947397865.1). Classification (NCBI taxonomy): domain Eukaryota; kingdom Metazoa; phylum Arthropoda; class Insecta; order Diptera; family Muscidae; genus Polietes; species Polietes domitor. The sequence continues at coordinate 7,794 of CANDYM010000126.1, forward strand.
CCATCAGAGCAATTAATTTGGTTAACCATGGATCGTTTTCGCACTACGTTTACTCTATGTGATAATACGCATCCGCAGAGACGTCGAACAGTGCGCACCGCAGAAACAATTGCCGCTGTAGAGCAAAGTGTTGAAAAGGACCCGAATGAATCGATTCGCCACCGTGCACAGCAATTGGAGTGGTTGAAAATTGGACCTGTAGAATTGGCTATATTCGAGCCAGCCGCGGCGGCCACATGCCCGAAATCATATTTAAACATTAATGGCATAAAATTATCCTTCCAATAAAGCCAAATTGATGGACATTAAAACGATTTTCTTGCGTTTTATTTCAATTCGAAGTTCTATACCTCAATAAAAAACACCCTTTACTTCAACTAGAAGAACTTATTGTGAAAGTTAGTCACCTCATTCCATGTTTGGATATAGCCCCGATATTCTCGATTTGACAAATTGGACCAGGTCATATTAGCCTGCGATTATGAAACATACAAAAATTGTTCCCGTTTTCACTTTTTTACTGAATTGAATTGTATTCCTATAGAAAGTGAAGTGTATCATATAGTCGGCCCCGCCGGACTTTAGCCTTTCCTTACTTGTTATATTCTGCATTTGGCATTCTGACTCTCTCAAAACAAGCCCAAAATGAGATTGTTTCAGTCAATTACGATATATTTTTTATTTTATTGATAGAGACTCATCAAACTCTGGAAATAAGTTTTTTCATAATTATCAATGAAATTGAACTTGCAAAGTTAATGGTACTATTCCTTGATACTAGATTAATCAAAAGTCGACACTTTTCGTTTGTTTTCAGTTTCTTTGTAAATTTTGTTTTAAAAAAGCAGGTTTTCAGTTTAAACCCACTAAAAATAACCAGTTTAAATAAATTTTTAATGTGGAAAGATTTAAAATATGATTAAGCAAAATTATATTTTGAAAAAAATACTTAATATCGTTCTCTGATATAGGGGATTCTAAATTAGTTTTATACTAACAGTTTCGCCAGGAAATGTTGATATACCAAACGGATTTGAGTCATCATAGATTGACAAATGACTAATTTCTATAAGCATTCATTTCCAATTTGATTTATCATCCTTGTGTAGATTTTATAAATCATTATCGTACTATTCTTTACTTCCTCAATAGTTTATCTATTGTGTATATCTATCGCTATGCTCTATTGTAAATAGAATTGATTTGCTTAACCTCTTTACAAAAAAATAATGCTTGTTTTTAATATTTGTAATTTATATATGTTTATTCCAGTTGTAGTTAGATTATTGGCTTGACACCAGAAATATCTTTCAATAAATTAAATAAATATTACATTTTGTGAGTACAACAATCATGTCATGTTTATGCAGGCTTTTTGCAATTCATAGCAGTTTCATTTCCATTAGACACAGGGTTCATCTGAGCAGAGTGAGAGAATCTAAATGTAACTAAATCAAAAAATCACAAAACAAAAGCCTTTGCATACTTTCAATCCTAAGATTAAGATTAAAATTTGGGTTGCTTGATTTACCATAGCATTTATCTTTAATAGAGTGAAACTCAATGTTACAATGTAGAGAAGACCATTCTCTGTTTCTATGTTTTCTATCATCCCTCAAAGCAACACTCTGCTGCTTGTATGCAGCAGTAGCACTGCAGTGTTCTATGTATGCCTTCAAATCAAATCAATATTTGTAGGAATGGACAAACACAAAAGATCGATTCTTATTCATATTTGAATGTCAAAAACTAAAGCCCTTATTTAGCATAACAAAGTTGAATTTTTATAAATAATACAAACACACTCGAATGATAATAATAATAATAATGGTACACAAATATACAACGAATGTGCACGTAGGCTGAAAAGGAAAATGGTATAATTCGTTTTAATATCCGAATTAAACATAAAATGCGGAGAATTCTCTCAATTATTGTTGGCTGTTTAGGATTGATTGAAATTATATTCTATTAAATAAAAAAAGTAATTCTGTTGAAAGACAATTTCCACAAATATCTTTGACGAAACCAGAATGAACTTCAGAATCAGTAAAATATTTAAATTTATATTCAAAGCCGCGTTCGAAAGGGTATTGCAAGTAGCCTTCTAATTACCACATCCCGGAAGAGACTATTTTGTGTTCACGATAAAAATAATGAAATATCGCCTAAATCACAAAAAGAAAAATTACCCGAAACGTATAATGAAATTACTCCCATAAATAATAGAAAAATCACCCAAATCAAAAATGAATGAAAATCGACAAAGAAAAATGCGTCAACCATTAAACATTCAAGTATTTTTTATGTGAAAAATCGCACAAAATATTTCATCCAATATCTTCAAGCCCGGCTACGTAGAGTATCGGTTTCCTGTATTTGCGGCTTAAAGATTTTCTCCTCTGGGGTATCTCCAAAGCCGGCTACTCACAGTAAAGGTTGCCAGTTTGCAGGCATTCGGGCGGACCTTAAAGATTTTCTCCTCTGTGTATGTCTAAAGCCGGCTACGCAGAGTAATTTTTCAGCGTTGCTTAAAGATAAAGATCAAGGAATTAAAAACTCATTTCTTTTGTATATTAGGACCTTTATTCGCCACCATATTGGTTTCGACATCTTATCTTATACTTATCGAAATATGTGAGGAATTATTTTAATTCAACTAAAAATAGTCATTAAGCTATTATGTTCTTAAGCTTATGATAGGCCTGGATATATTAAGATGGAGTGAAGCAAAAAAGTGAAAAGTGGGAAGAAGTTTACATTACCCTCTACGGTAATAATATCCAAAATCCATCAACCCTCTTCACATTGTTGCAAAATCTTTTGAATGACAACATAAACCGAGAGAGTTACGGCCCTATGATCCTTATAGGAGTTAAAGGAACAAATATATACATATATATATAAACCGAGAGAACAAATCTGATAATATCGCGCATTCCACTCTATATTTTTTAATATTTGTGAAGGTAATTAATTGATCATTAAGCTGGTTTGAATAATTTTTGAAACAAAAATTTTAAGTCGAATGATGTAATGAAGAAATAGTTGGATTTTTGAATATTTCGGTTATCACATACAACAGTGCGAATTGCTAGGACAATTGTCTGGAAGATATAAATGAGTTTCAAATTGAAGTAATTTAATCTCTATTCTATTGAATTTATTTTTAAGCTACAAAAAATAAATACTGTGTCGAATACTGAGTAGTAAAATCAACACACAATTTTGTATAGATAATTAAAAAAAAACCTAAAATTGCAATTGTCAACAAAGGTACCTTTTACATTTGTACTATATTTTTTTCTATTTTTATGGGATTTTCGTTTTTCGGTTTAAAAAAAATATTTTTGTCTTGTCATTTATTTTGGTTTAAGACCAAAGGTTGTGCTGAAGTCTGCAGCAGAACCCAAAATTAGCAAAAAGGCAAAGTGAGACCTTTATTGTTGTAGCTAAAAGTTGACTGCGCAGTTTCGATGGGAGCTATCCCATATCGTCAAAACTTTCGCAACGAATGTATGTCTTTGACTTAAATCAGGGTTCATATTAGTACCAGCGGTCACATACGACAAATGAGAAGCGCTGATAAACAAAATATTCCACCGAACTAAGTCGACACACTAAAAATCTCACTTTGCCAATTCAAAGGTTGTTGTTGTACGGTATGTCCCGTCTTCACTGTACCTCGTGTGTATTGTTTTTCTTTGTATGTATAGTTGGTCTGTTATGTTGTATGTCTTGTCATTTATTTTGGTTTAAGACCAAAGGTTGTGCTGAAGTCTTCAGCAGAACCCTAAATTAGCAAAAAGGCTAAGTGAGACCTTTATTGATGCAGCTAAAAGTTGACTGCGCAGTTTCGATGGGCGCTTCCCCATCAAAATATTTTTTTGACGAACCTTCGTTCAGGTCATATTCAGAAGATTTATAGTCCTAACGCCTACCTTCTGTTTAATATATAACTGAGCATGACCGAACGTTACTGCCAAAATTATAGTATAAATATTAAAGGTATCTTCGATTAAAATTCAAAATATGATTAATTATTTTTAATACCTTTTTCGAGTTTAAAACATCAAAATAATAAAAAAAAATGAGCGACTTGTATCCCTGAAATATTTAATTGCCGCTGAATATAAACCAGATTTCAAAATTAATAACTGAGTACGCAGCATTGTTAAATTGGATCTCATGTTTAAAAATGTGAATTTTTGTGGATATGTAAACAAGCCGTTAGTAGATATATAAAATAGCTATTAAAAACAAAATAAAGATGAAATTTGTATATGTATAGCAGAATAGCATGGTTGAAGATGTATAAATAAAATTGGTGGATAAATGTAGATATTTTAAACATCTTTATAAAGGGTGATTTTTTAAGAGCTTGATAACTTTTTTTTTAAAAAAACGCATAAAATTTGCAAAATCTCATCGGTTCTTTATTTGAAACGTTAGATTGGTCCATGACATTTACTTTTTGAAGATAATTTCATTTAAATGTTGACCGCGGCTGCGTCTTAGGTGGTCCATTCGGAAAGTCCAATTTTGGGCAACTTTTTCGAGCATTTCGGCCGGAATAGCCCGAATTTCTTCGGAAATGTTGTCTTCCAAAGCTGGAATAGTTGCTGGCTTATTTCTGTAGACTTTAGACTTGACGTAGCCCCACAAAAAATAGTCTAAAGGCGTCAAATCGCATGATCTTGGTGGCCAACTTACCGGTCCATTTCTTGAGATGAATTGTTCTCCGAAGTTTTCCCTCAAAATGGCCATAGAATCGCGAGCTGTGTGGCATGTAGCGCCATCTTGTTGAAACCACATGTCAACCAAGTTCAGTTCTTCCATTTTGGGCAAAAAAAAGTTGGATATCATCTCACGGTAGCGCTCACCATTCACAGTTACGTTACGATTCGCATCATCTTTGAAGAAGTACGGTCCAATGATGCCACCAGCCCATAAACCGCACCAAACTGTGACTTTTTCTGGATGCATTGGTAGCTCTTGCAATGCTTCTGGCTGATATTCACTCCAAAATCGACAATTCTGCCTATTTACGTACCCATTGAGCCAAAAATGAGCTTCGTCGCTGAACACAATTTCTTTCTTTCTGAACTTTCTTAACAGAGCACGCATTTTGATAATAAAATTCAATGATTTGCAAGCGTTGCTCGTTAGTAAGTCTATTCATGATGAAATGTCAAAGCATACTGAGCATCTTTCTCTTTGACACCATGTCTGAAATCCCACGTGATCTGTCAAATACTAATGCATGAAAATCCTAACCTCAAAAAAATCACTCTTTAGAAGTAAGAGCATTTTAAAATTGATTTTATTTAAATTTGTTTAAATAACATTTTTTGCTGATACGAAAAGCCTCATAGAAGAAGAAAAAAAGGGTGTTGTTTAATTTTTTCAAGGCCTAGTCTATAAACAAATTTCAACCATGTTCAAAAAATGTTGAACATGGTTTTTATACCCTACACCACTTCGTGGTCTAGGGTATTATAAGTTAGTTTCGCGCCAAATGTTTGTAACACCAAGAAATAATCGAGCTAGACCCACCTTTAAGTATACCGATCGGCTTAGAATCACCAGCTGAGTCGATTTAACGATGTCTGTCTGTCCGTCTGTCCGTCTGTCCGTCTGTCCGTCCGTCCGTCCGTCTGCTGTCCATCTAAGCTTGTTCGCACTCTACAGGTCGCAATTGTTGTCCGATTGTCATGAAACTTGGCAGAATTTATTTTTTCCGGACAAGGACCATCGGTATTGAATTTGGAGGAAATCGGTTCAGATTTAGATATAGCCCCCATACAAATGTCGCTCCCGATTTGACATTTTCCGCTCTAGAAACGACATATTGTACCCGATTTTCTTTAAATTTTGCAGAACATCTTATAATCCAACTAGAAACACGTATGCAAAAATTGGGTAAAATCGGTTCAGACTTAGATATAGCCCCCATACAAATGTCGCTCCCGATTTGACATTTTCCGCTCTAGAAACGACATACTTTACCCGATTTTCTTTAAATTTTGCAGAACATCTTATAATCCAACTAGAAACACGTATGAAAAAATTGGGTAAGATCGGTTCAGATTTAGATATAGCCCCCATACAAATGTCGCTCCCGATTTGACATTTTCCGCTCTAGAAACGTCATATTGTACCCGGTTTTCTTTAAATTTTGCAGAACATCTTATAATCCAACTAGAAACACGTATGAAAAAATTGGGTAAGATCGGTTCAGATTTAGATATTGCCCCCATACAAATGTCGCTCCCGATTTGACATTTTCAGCTCTAGAAAAGACATATTGTACCCGATTTTCTTTAAATTTTGCAGAACAGCTTATAATCCAACTAGAAACACGTATGCCACAATTGGGTAAGATCGGTTCAGATTTAGATATAGCCCCCATACAAATGTCGCTCCCGATTTCACTTTTTCCGCTTTAGAAACGTCTTATTGTACCCGATTTTCTTTAAATTTTGCAGAACATCTTATAATCCAACTAAAAAACCTATGATGAAAGTGAGTAAGATCGGTTCAGATTTAGATATAGCCCTCATACAAATGTTGCTCCCGATTTCACTTTTTCCTCTTTAGAAACCACCGAATGTTTAACCGATTTTGGCCAAACTTTACATATTATATTTCACCAATACACAGACATGGTGAAAGCGGGTCACATCGTTCCAGGTTTCAATATACCCTTATACAAATGTCCTTTCCGATTTAACATTTTTTGTCAAACACATACATTTATAGGATGCAAAAATCCTTCCCGATTTCAATTTTTTACCGAATTGAATTGCAATGAGAATTTTTTGGGTGATGCCCATATGTCCATACTTTGGTATGACTTTGGTTAACTACTGTATAATTTGTATTTGTCTGTCAGACAATTGGATCAATCACCATATTATTTACCATATTCCTTAAATTTGACTAAAAATGAATTTATAGCATATATATTATATGAATATAATTTATATAATTTGTATGAACTACATAAAAATGCTCCCATGAAATACCTGGGTTTAGTAATCAAAGCGAGGTACACACGCAGGGAGTGGTGTAGGGTATTATATAGTCGGCCCCGCCCGACTTTAGCCTTTCCTTACTGGTTTTAAATGTTATTATTTTTACAAGATGAATCATAACTTCTTTATTTATTTATAGATTTTATTCAAATCAAAATAAAAAATATATTTTTTGTGTGCATTGATTCATGCTGATTCATAAAATCAACACAAGAAATATTTATATATATATATACATATATGTATATATTTTTAATTTTTTTAATAAAACTTAAATTTTCGTCGATGGTACATTTAATATTTTTACTCTCATTTTAGATATAGTGGTCCGATTGTACCAGCTTCTATGTTCAATGAAAAACAATGTTGCAAATTACACTTTCAAAAAAAATTTGGAATTTTTTTCGGAAAAAATCTATTTTTGCTTTCGCGAAAAAAAATCATAAAAAAATCGGAAAAAATATTTTATTTTATTTTTTAATAGCCAACATTTTAACGTAAAAAACATTGTTTATGTGTAAAAAAATCTATGGATAAATGTAGAAGTTATGATACTAGTTTAGAATCAAATAATTAAAAAATAATAATTTTTTGAAGTTACATTTTTTGAAGCGTGAAAAGTTCCATAACAAATTTTATAAAAATATATTGTTTTAGTTT
>CANDYM010000127.1:0-91379 GCA_947397865.1 Polietes domitor
ATCTAAAAGTGCAAATTTCGAAAATTTTAATTTATTTTGCATGTCTATACAGTCAGGAAATGTACACGCCGAATTTTATTATTCCAGTCGCGGCCATTTTGTCGGTACCAAGTTTATCCCTATTCAATCGAAAGATCTCTTTAGTTTTCGTAGTCTACGCAGCAAGAACAAAGTATAGACTGATTTTCAGGATTTTTTGCTGCCATTTCGATTCGTACTATTTTTATTCTCCTTCTCAGTTTTTAAGGGGGTTTCGTGACAGGCGGAAGAAAACGCTCTATTTAAGCTAAAATAAAAAAAGGAGTGATTTTTTAAATTCTACTGAAATATTCTAAAGCCGAACTAAAAATATAATTTAAACATTCGTTTTTAAATGCTAAATTCTATTTTTTATTCTCTAATTTTATTATTTATCTGTGGAGTCTAGAAATAATTTCTCCTTTTTATCAGACATTTTTCCTCTGGTTTATAGACCTGGAAATCTTTAAGCCGACAACTTGTACAAAAACTAACCATTACGAGTCTGTTGACTTTTGTCAGTGGTGTGAATGTTTCTATGACTGTGTACTTATACAGGGTGGGACAAAAGTTACTATGTTAATTGACACGGGCAATAAATGAAAAGTATAGTAATTGCTGTAGAATCCTTAGATCGGATCTTATAATAACAACGGGCAAGATTCATGGTGGAGGATGTCGAAGCTTTGTTCCCAACTGAATTTAACAATTATTTTTGAAATTTTAAGAAGTGACAAAGTAAAGGTAATGGTTTTTCATAAATTTCTGCAACACATCTTTCACTAAAAGTAGGCCTATTCCTTCACAAATGTGAACTTCATAATGACTGTAAAATTCTTATGTTTTTTCCAATAATCTAAAGTTTTGTGGGCCACCCTGTTTATGCTTCTATATACACCAAAATGTGGCTAAGCGCGTAGTGCCTTGTGCTAAGTGCGCTGGAGTAGGTTCTCTTTTATTGTTTTGTTTTTCTGTTTTTTTTTTCTGCATCACCAGAGGTCTTTTTGTATCTGCCTGTTTTATAAATTATTCACCATGAAGCCGGAGAATAAAACAACAACAACAACCACAACAAAAACACAAAACTAAAAAGTATTTCCTGCCGCTTTATTGCCACAGCTCGGCCATAGAGAATTGTGTTAAAATTTCCCCGGGGCTGCAGCAAAATAATAGACATTTATGCGATGGCATAATTTGAGGTGTTTATTTTCTAAAAAACAAATTCAAATTGTTCAAACTGTGTGAGGTGATGAAAATAGAGTTGGTGAAGTTTTTTAGGCAATATTTAAACGAACTGAAAGGTGAGTGAAACTAATTTGAAGAAGACACATTACACGACATGGGCCATGGGCTGCTTGATTGACGGGAAGATAGTCACAAGAGTAGATGACGGCAAGATGGCAGAGCAAGAGCAATGTGTGTGTGGGAAGAAATATTAATTTAAAATTAAACAATATCGGGGAATAATGAATTTGTATAGGCATATATAGGTTTACGCGGATAGGTCATAGGGGAATTGGAACTACTTTGGACATTCTCAATGAGGATCAAAGAGATCACAATCCCATTAGTGTTTGTTGAAAATAGGGGAAAATGAAAAACCATGAATACTTGTGAATTATCCTCGAAAATCAGGTCAAGGCAATAAAGAAAATGCTCTCAAAAAAAAAAAAAAACAAAACAAAGAAGTCCTAAACATTCTAGATTTAAAGTCCTGCAGATGACTGATACTTCATACATTTCATTTTATAAACCTTGAATAGTTTACAAGTGCTTTCTCGTAGTGTATTATGTTGTATTCTAATCTCGAAATTCTAGTTTTTATGAATAAATTTCTGTTTTTAATTTTTATTAAAATTCAAATTTCGTAGACGGTACCTTTAATAGTTGTACTATAATTTTGGGAGCACAAACACGATTACACAGGGTTATATATCAGATTTAATAATTATGAGAGCTACAAATGTTCCAACAGTCAGAAACATATTTGGGGAAAAGTCATTCTTTCTTTAAAAACCAGAAACTAGTTTTTGCTGCTCAAAAAACTTAAAGCAAAAATTATAAAAAAAAAACAGAAATATATTTTGTTTTATTTTTTCATAGCTAATATTAAAGAAAACAATGTCTAGTTGAAAAAAATATGTATGGATAAATGTAGACATAATAGTAGGGAAACATATTTTTTACATTTGGTTTATATGCGGGTAATTCCAACAGAAAACGACCCATCGATTTTGATGAAATTTGGCAAATATATTCTACTAGTGGTTGCGGGTTATACACCGTTTACCGTAGCTCAAAGTAGTGCGTGGTTTACTTTCTACAGTGGTCCAAAGTTGTCTCTGTGCTTTTTTTGCACAGATGGCTTCCTTATCGATATCATAAAATCCGAACCCGTCATCAGATTTTAACGATATTGATATCATCAGAAAGATTTACACCTCCTCATTCCGAATCTGTATGAAAGTATGAATGTCCTTATGGTTCCAGGATTCCAAAAATTAAAAATAATTTTAATCCTTGAATATCCTGAAAAACATATCTTCAATTTTCTTTATTTTGTTTTGTATTTTAGCTTATGCTATTCTCCACAAAATATCAAAAATTCAGAGTGGGATGGCCATAGGTTAAGAAATTACGGCTGTTTTTCCAATGCATTTCGTTATTTCAGAACCACAAAAATTTTCATTAGAGTGGCTTCGAAATAAAAGTTTTCAATGTTCACGACTAAAATGAAAGATTCCTTTTTTTCACGGGTTCTCCCAAAATATTTCGCTTTTAGCACTGTCCGTAAGCTGGACGCGTTAAAAAATCTATAAAGCAGAGTTTCTTGAAAAGAATTCACGATGAGAATGATATTGAGAAAAAATCCATTAGAAATTAAAATCTTGCCCGAGCCTTATCAAACCAAGGGCTGATTTTTACGATTTTATTGCAATTTTAATGCATTTTTTATAAGATCCAATAAATTTCCACGTTTTTAGTTCGACTTGTGTTTTCTGAGACATACGCACAAACTTAGAAGAACATGAGTGATTCTTCTTTCTCTTTTATAATATTCTCAGGTACTTTTAAATAAAGTTTTTGAGATTATTTATCTTCACATTGGCATGAGGAAGGAACTTACCCTAATAAATAGACAGCGCCGAGTCAGCCAAAAGTTGAATACCAATAACCAACTATGCACAAGATAATTGCACAAAATAGTTTTTTGGGCATATGATTTTTGACTAAATAGGGAATATTTGTGACAGAATAGTTTCAGAAACCCAGATGGAGAAAGTTACTGAAAATATGGGTTGATCGGATGAGGTGCTGCCGAGCCAGTCGTGGTAGTCATGTGAATGAGATACTGTGTTCCATTATTAAATGGCAAAGTTCTACCTATCCAATAGAACCAGAAATTTGCAAAAAATAATCAGTAGATTTTTATAGCCGACTCTAATTTAAAATGGCCCACCCTGTAGGTTCATTTAAAATCGGAAATGGCTTTTGGTTGGGACTGTATGGCTATGTATAGTAGGCTGTATTTTTTATATGTTGCAATTTTGTTAATTTTTTCTGAATAACTAGCCCCTTGAAAGCACTTTAAATATATATTTTTAACCGTATCTTAGAGTAATTTATTTTTCGGTTTGCTTGATTTCAATGTGTAGTTTTTATTTTCAAACTAAAAACTAAAAACTCCAAGTTTTTAAGAATATTAGAAAAATGTTTTAAAAATGAACAGAGGGAATCAATACTTTTCGAATGAATGAATCCAAATGATCAAAATTTTCCCACATTTTTCCAAAATGAGCTCTGCATCGTCAATTTCCTGCCGAATTTCATCATCATTAGAAAGTGTTGAATGCAACTATTTATTTTCCACGAAATACTACCAAATTCAAAAAAGTATTGTTAGAAATTCTAATAATTCAACCTAGGGACGAAACATTTTGCAAATCATCATTAAATGATTAAAACTTTAGAACGAATTTCTTGGCTAATTTTGGAACATTTTAAATCTGTCCTCCGATTTCATTATATTGTCGTTATTTTGTAGATAAAGTCATAGATATGCGTTCATGTAAAACCGAACACTTTTCAAATTACCATTTCCGATTCTTTGCAACTTAGTAGGATTACTGCACTCTATAAAATATATGATTTATAGAGGATGAAAAAAGATTTTCTTTTAAATATATGTACAATTGAGAATTAGTAAAACCAAGATAAAAGGTTCGATGTAAGAACATTGAAAATTGTGTTGCGTCAAAACGAGTAGCTAAAATGCAAAGAATGAAGGATTATTTTAAATATAATTGTATTTTGTTATCTTTTGAGGTCAAAAAGGCGTATTCCCGTCGATTCCCAACAAATCATGTACAGTTTAGAATTGAGAAATAATAATAATTAAAAAACTGTAATAAATGTAGACGACCGAAAACGCTATTTTTGAACGAATGTATGACTTTTCTACTAAATTTTCCAAAATGCATCTATAGGCTTTTATTGACATTTGTATCTTTTTCGTTCCATTTAAAATACCTGAAATAATATTTAGGAGACATTGGTCCATGAAAGGAGGAGGAGATCAACTCAATATTGGGAACTGCTTCATAAATGAGAAAAAGTATATTTTTAATGTTAATTGTTTTTTAACCAGTAATCCCTGCTGTGAAAGTATGTATATTCTGCATTATGTATTGCCTAAACTAGGTCACGGTGGAAGGAAGTTTTTAACTTTTATTAATTAATAATAAATACCAAGAAAATATGTTTTAATTCTTTATCATGAAATGTTGAAAATATTCAATTCAAATACTATATCTGAATTCGATACATTTTTTACAAGAACTAAATATAAAATGGAATTTGTCGATTTTTTAACAAAAAATTAAAGTTTTTAATTTTGGCGGTTTTTGGCGATTTCTGACAATTGATATGGCGATAGAGGTACAAAATAATCTGACAACCTTGACCCAGCCAAATGTATGTATTCATACTAAATATGGGTTATGGTTCCATGGGTTGTATTTTCCTTCCTCAACGACGCAACGTCTCACATGATGTCGTATTATTATTATTTTTTAATTTCTATTACATTTACAAAAATGGTCATCACATCTACATTTATCCTAAGAAATGTATTTTATAGTGGCATTGTGTTCTTCATTAAATATCTATTAAAAATACAACAAATATTTTATTTCTATTTTTTCGTGTCGATACAAAAACAGATTTTAAAAAATAATATATTTTCCACAATTTCATGGCGACTATTCCGGCTGCTATATACAAGTTATTTTCTTTGTATAGATGCACTCTATGAAAATTTTAGCTTTAATAAAAAAAACAACTTTATATACCTTCCACCATGGATTGCATTCCACAGAGGCTGTCGAAAGGCTATTGAAAAAATGATTTTATAAATAAATATAAGATTTTTATTATTTCAAACCAAGCTTATAAGACAAGGCTACCAATAAATTTAAACTTTATATATAGAAATAATACTTCAAGTCAATTCAAAAAATTAAGATTCTTATATTTAAATTTTCAAAAAAGCTTAAATACCATAAATATTGTTGGGTGCTACAATTGGATGTATTACCATTCTATTTTAATTTCAAAAGTAAAAATTTCGAAAAATCCATTATCTAACGTACATAGTGCAAAATAAACTAACTTCATGATTCAACCAATTTTTGCCGTAAAAGTAAAAAATACGAATTTGCATCATTTTATTTTGCGTCTCTATGCAGTCAAAGGAATGTATACACCGAGTTCCATGATTCTAGCTGTGGTCATTTGGTTGGTACCATTTTTATCCCCTTTTTCCTATTTTACCCCCTTAAGAGTACGACCTTCTAAAATCTATTTATTTTACGTGTCTACGCAATTAGAGGGATGTACACACCGAATTTAATCATTCTAGCTGTAGTCGTTTAGTTGGTATTATTTTTATCCCTCTGTACCCCTTGTATCCCTTGAAATTACGAATTTGGAAAAAACCTTTTATTTTTCGTGTCAGAGAAATGTATACTTCGAATTTCATGACTCTAGCTGCAACCATTTGGTTGGTACTATTTTTATCCCCTTTTCTATTTTAACCCCAAAAAGTACGAATTTTGCAAAATCCATTTATTTTACGTGTCTACGCAATCAGAGGAATGTATACACCGAATTTCATGACTCTAGCTGTAAACATTTGGTTGGTACTATTTTTATCCCCTTTTCTATTTAACCCCAAAAAGTACGAATTTTGAAAAATCTGTTTATTTTACGTGTCTACGCAATCAGAAGAATGTATACACCGAATTTCATTATTTTAGGTGCAGTCGTTTGGTTGGTACCATTTTTATCCCTATATTCCCATTTTACCCCTTAAAAGTACGAATTTGGAATAAATACTTTTATATTATGTATCTACTCAGTTAGAGGAATGTACACATAGAACTTCGTGTTTCTAGCTGTTGTCGTTTGATAGGTACCATTTTTATCCCTGTTTGTCCCATTTCACCCCCTACGAATAAAAATCACTTTAGTAAAGTAAGTACAAGCTGATATATTGAAAAACATGTTTAGAAACTCTAATATTTTAGTGGTTATTATGAGTATTTTTAGTTCTTGTGAGGGAAACATTTTTCCCTTTGGGCCGATCGCCCAATCCCAACCGATCTACGACTATAAGACGTATTTATGGAAAATTTGGACGTCCTAGCTCCTTTCGTTAGATGCTAGGGTACTTTCAACAGGACGGGCGGGCATGACTAGATCATCTTAGAATTTTATGACCATCAAGAATATATACTTTATAGGGTCTCTGGTCGATATTTCAAGGTGTTGCAAACGGAATGACAAAGTTAGTATACCCCCATCCTGGTACAAACAAATTTTGGTATTGTTTTTATGTAACAGTGTGCCTCAGTGCGCACAGAATTGAATTTCAGGCCTCGGAGTCATTTTTTGTTCTCGGCTCTTCGTTGCCTTGTATAATTAATATTCAAATGATATCCTTTTTGAGCACATATACTTTTGCAGCATCCCTCTTAATCAAGGACATTTATTTTTTCTTTGGCTTTATTTTGCTGTTCCGTTAATGCAATCACTCATAAATATGTACATATTTACTTAACAATGGCAGCAGACGAAAAATAAAACAAAACATAAATTAACGATACAACGAAGAGAACATTAAAAACAAAACCGAAAAAAATCCTTGTGAAATTTTCATAGCCTGTGGTAATAGGCTCGTTAACGATGACGATGCGGATGATGATGGGAATGGTGTCACACTCCCCTTTGGCGCTCCTCACACTGAGTGTTTTAATGCCATTCTATGGCCATTAATCGTTATCTGCGAGGAAAAAATCCTTTTTCATTGTAATGGAGATTTCCTTTCGGTGGCTGCTGCTGATAACCAAAAACTGATGGCCAATTCATAGGCATTTGTGGTAATGATGGGGGTGGGGGTGGCGATGTTGGTGCTGCTTCTTGGAGATTAGTGTTTTATGCAGTCCTTTAAAATGCCACAATGTTGCCGGTTATTTTCCCCCATTCTCCTGTGAATATTATCACTTACAGACCAACATTTCCAAATGACAACATTTAAGTCCAACTAATTAATTCAATTCCATCCTGCAAAGTTGTTGTTGTTGGTGGTATTCGTGATTCGCTTTCTCGCTGTATTTCAATTAACTTCTTTGGATTCCAGCTGATCACTTCATTATAAGTGTGCCATATTCTCTTTATCTTCTCTTCTTGTGCAAGTTTACTTATGTAAATATAATCGATGGCCAAATAGGATTTCTTTTACAGTTTCCACCAACATTGGTCCTTTGGCTTTCAAACATTTTGATAAGAGAAAGAGATAGAACTGTAAGAGCAAAAGAGGAAACGGAAATTAACACAAACACAGTCATATAATTAAGTTGCTGCAAAGCTCTCTTTCTCTTTTGAATCATTTTAAAAATTAATGTTTTGAAAAACTTGCTGTTGTTAATTATACATTATTTGTCCATTGTTTGTTTGCCGTTTATAGCTGCTATGGGCCATAAATTCGATTGTGCCATCGACAACAACTCCATTATAATTTGCACAATTTATAGCGCTGTAAGAGTGCCTCATTACAAATTTATAGTTAATAATAAATTTTAATAGCACGTTGGAAACATTAGTCTCATTAGTGCTATTGTCTCTACAGAATTTTGAATTATTTTTAAATTAATGCAAAATTGAGACTAATTGCGCGTACACTAGGCAACAGAATAAGACTACATTAAATTTGAAGTTTTATTTTAAAATCTAAAATCTCCTTTTTAGACGACTTTGTAGGTACCCCATGTTGATATAAATATGCAGATATATTCTTTACAAAGCAGAGGGAATTTTGGGGAGCACCTTTCCATATTTCGGGGATCATATCCTCATATGTTTGCAGTCTGTTTTACAAATTTAAATTTAAATTTAAAATTACAAATGTATTTCCAATTAAAAGTGAAAGATCAAATTTGCCGTAGAGTTTTTTATAAATATTTTTTTATGATATGTTTATAGTAATTAATTATTATAAAGGGTGGTTAATTAAAAAATTATTAATAACACTATGGAACACAATAACTTATAGAGAAGTTTGACGTAAAATACTTTTTTTCTATTCACACCACCAGCCCCATAAAATTCAATTATGTTGGACAGTAGCGGTGCGATAGTGCACGACAGGGGTCAAAGGAGTGGGGAATAGGATAGTGTACGACTTTTAAATTTCGATATTCTATAACCCCTAATTTTGTGAGGTTCGGAAAAAATGCATGAGCTTAAAAAGGGGGGGTGTTGGGGTGAGTGTAAGTGGACGCTCATAGGAATCAAAGGTTAGGGAAAAGGGGTAAAAATACACGAAAAGACCCAAAACTGTCCCGGAGTCGGCCCTAGCTGGGTTAACTGTAGTTTTCCCTCCACAACTTTTTTCCGACTACACCTACCCCCTATTCACACTCCTTAATCGGGCTTCTATAAAAAAACTATTTTTTTAAAATTTGCTCTAAACGCTCTAACTGTCCCAAGGAGGATACTAGCGGAGTCAACCCCCAATATTCTTTCAGTCCCAGAACATACGTAACAGTTATCTTCAACCCTTAAGGTGATTCCTATACATTTTCTATTTTTAATGAAAATAATTTTAATGAAAACTTAAAGAGGAGACTGGCCCTAAAATTTCCCTCAAACATACCGTCCTTTACTCTGACTATAAGAATAGATGGACTGTCTGTCCAGAGTAAAGCTCGCAATTGTAGCCAAAACTAAACAACTAACTTTGCACAAGGAAGTTTTTCGGGAAAGGACGTCGATAATTTGAAGAAAATCGGTTCAGATTTAGATATAGCACCCATACGAATTTCAATCCCTATTTGACTCTTTTCACTCCACATATTATAACAGATTTTCTTCAAAATTGGCAAAACATCTTATATTTCAACTAGAAACACCTGTGGTAAAAATGTGTTAGATCGGTTCACACTCCTTAATCGGGCTTCTATAAAAAAACTATTTTTTTAAAATTTGCTCTAAACGCTCTAACTGTCCCAAGGAGGATACTAGCGGAGTCAACCCCCAATATTCTTTCAGTCCCAGAACATACGTAACAGTTATCTTCAACCCTTAAGGTGATTCCTATACATTTTCTATTTTTAATGAAAATAATTTTAATGAAAACTTAAAGAGGAGACTGGCCCTAAAATTTCCCTCAAACATACCGTCCTTTACTCTGACTATAAGAATAGATGGACTGTCTGTCCAGAGTAAAGCTCGCAATTGTAGCCAAAACTAAACAACTAACTTTGCACAAGGAAGTTTTTCGGGAAAGGACGTCGATAATTTGAAGAAAATCGGTTCAGATTTAGATATAGCACCCATACGAATTTCAATCCCTATTTGACTCTTTTCACTCCACATATTATAACAGATTTTCTTCAAAATTGGCAAAACATCTTATATTTCAACTAGAAACACCTGTGGTAAAAATGTGTTAGATCGGTTCAGATTTATATATAGCTTCCATACAAATTTCGCTCCCAATTTGAAATTTTCCGATCTAGAATCCACATATTTCAACAGACTTTCCTCAAAATTCGTAAAACACCTTATATTTCAACTGGAAACACCTGTGGTAAAAATGTGGCAGGTCGGTTCAGATTTATATAGCTCCCATACAAATTTCGCTCCCGATTTGACTTTTTCTTGTCTAAAATCCACATATTTTAACAGATTTTCTTCAAAAATTGGCAAAATATCTTATATTTCAACTAGAAACACCTGTGGGGAAAATGTGATAGATCGGTTCAGATTTTAATATAGCTCCCATACAAACTTCGCTCCCGGCTTGACTTTTTTCGCCCTAGTAACCACGTATTTTCACCGAATTTCTTCAAATTGAGCACAACACGTTATACTTGAACTGGAAGCACGTATTGTAAAAGTGGGCCACTTCATTCCATGTTTGGATATAGCCCCTATAAAAATATTCTTTTCGATGTGACAAATTGGGTCAGGTCATATCAGTCTATGATTACAAAAATCCTTCCCGTTTTTTACAGAATTGAATTGTATTCGGATAGAAAGTGGATTATCGGCCACGTCCGACTTTAGCCTTTTGTTACTTGTTTTTTGTTATTTTTATAAAGAATATTTTTCGTAAAGAATATATAATTCAGGTGCAAAACATTCAATAAAAAACATTATTTGCAAAATCGCTGAAATTTGACACCTCAAACATTCCACAGCGGTTTCAAATATATCCAGGCGAACGAAGATAACAATTCTTAATACTTGTGAGACATGGAACACAGTACAAATCCAGGGATGGCCTTCACGAGCAAATATCTAAGAAGGATCATTCATATACACCAAGGACAATACCAAACACCCAGCTCTGGTCTGACACTAACCAATAACCGATGCCAGCTGAATTCCGAAGGCTCAAATGAAGCATCCTTCGCAGACAATCAAAAGATAGTCTAATTCTCAAGGCATCCGCCGGCAAGTAAGATCAGAACACGCATTAAGACATCATCTGGAAGCTGAACATCTTCGCTGGGGTAAAATTAAATATTCGAATGTACAGGACTAATCTTGTTTTAATAAAATTTACATTTAAAATTTATTTACTTCTTACTCAAAAATTATTACCACATACCTGCGTTAAATTGGAAAAAAAAAATCCAAAATTGTGGAACATTTGGACAATTTTGGATTTTTTTTTGCTGAAAAAAAAAACATTACATAATTAAAAAATTTCGCAATGTTGAGTATTTTATTGACAAGTCGCTGCAACTCTTCCTACTGCCACTGATATCTGTCCTGCGCCAGATACCAGTGGCAGTAAGCAACCAAGTGATATATGTCGTTTGTAATAAATTAACATTCTATAAAATATAGATTCAAAATTGTTTTGAGCCAGGACAATATCCCAATTCCATAAATAAAGATAACAAAAGAAAATAAAAAATTCCTTACAATTGAAACGGATTACATACGTCTGAAACTGTAAGCGGAATTTAGTTAATTGACATTTTCAATTTTTCATTTCCTACTCCTTTTGCCACTTAAAAGGACAACTAAGTTTCAAAGGATAAAATTTTTCAATTTTTTTTTAAATACTTATTCACAGCCTATGATATAGATGCCAAATTAAAGAGGAGAATTTCTTCTAAAAATAATTCAAATTTTAGGCTTCTTGCTGTATTAATTTAACAATAACAATCATTTCAAATTTTCTTTCCTAAAAATTAAGAAATATGAAAAATATAATACCCTACACCACTCCCTGCATATATACATCGCTTTGATTACTAAACCCAGGTATTTAATGGGAGCAATTTTATGTAGTTCGTATAAATTATACAGTTACTATCAATTCATCTATAGTCAAATGTAATGAATATGTAATTAAAGTAATTGATCCAATTTTCCAGCAGATATTCCGAGTAAAGTAAATATAACGTGATATGGAAAAATTGATCAAGATCCAATGATAAATACAAACTATACAGCGGTAATAGGATGAATCGGACGGACATTTGAAGGGGCCCTATAACAACACTTGAGGCCTCTGCACAAACATGCGCCAATATATTTCTCATTCACGGTAGGTATTACTAGTTGAAACATATAGATCAGAGTTGGCAACATTTGGGTTATACCAAAGTATGGACATATGGGCATCTCCCAAACAAGTAAGGAAAGGCTAAAGGCAATTCGGTAAAAAAGTGAAATCGGGAAGGATTTTTGCATCCTGTAAATGTATGTGGAATCGGGAGCGACATTTGTAAGGGGGCTATATCTAAATCTGAACCGATCTTACCCACTTTCAGCACAGGTGAATCTAGTTCGATTATAAAATGTTGTGTCAAATTTAAAGAAAATCGGGTACAATATGTTGTTTCTGGAGCAAAAAATGTCAAATCGGGAGCGACATTTGTATGGGGGCTATATCTAAATCTGAACCGATCTTACCGAATTTCTGCATAGATGTTTCTAGTTGGATTGTAAGATGTTGTGTCAAATTTAAAGTAAATCGGGTACAATATGTCGTTTCTAGAGTGGAAAATGTCAAATCAGGAGCGACATTTGTATGGGGGCTATATTTAAATCTGAACCGATTTGCCTCAAATTAAATAGCGTTCGTCCTTGATCCACAAAACTTACTTGTGCCAATTTTTTGGACAGACAGACGGGCAGACGGACATTGCTAAATCGACTCTGAAAGTGATTCTACGTCGATCGGTATACTTAACAATGGGTCTATCTCGCTTCCTTTTGGGTGTTACAAACAAATGCACAAAGCCATAATACTCTCGTGGAGTGTGTAAAAACTAAATTAACTGAGCGGAAACTTGAAATGGTTGTAAAAGTTAAACTAATACAGATGAAAGGGGCTATATGTAAATCTGAACCTATCTTACTCGCTTTTACCATAAATTTCACCATGCCATTTGTAAATAAATTTGCATATAGATGCGAAATGGTCTTGAACCAGGACAATATCCAAGTTTACAACAAATATCTTTTAAAAGTATTTTTTAATTATTATTTTTGCAAATTTCAGTTCTTTTTGGAACATTGTCATTTAATAATGGAACTTAATATCATTCATATCAATTCATACCGAACAACCCTATTTTCCAGTACCTGGCCTAATGATGCCACCAGCCCAAAATGCACAACAAACCATACTCCATATGCGGCAACATACTCCATAATGCTATACTACCTTTCAAAGTCAAAATAATCGGTAGATCAAATTTAAAATTTTTAAATGGGCCACCCTATACTTTCGACGAAAATTTTAATTTTTTAAAAATTAAAAATGATGTTATCCATAAATTTGTGTGTTCGTTGATTTTATGGGTTAATATGTCTCAATGCATACCAAAAAATAATTTTTAGGTCTCGGACACAATGGTTTCGCTAGAATATGATTGATTCATGCTAATATATTTACGACTTTATTTAAGTCTACGTGCGAGCTGTAAACAAAACTGATAACAGATTTGCTTTAACAAAATTCTGTCATAAAATCCATTATAATTTCTATAATAATTATAAAATTACTTTGAAGCCGTAAACTCTTATAGGTTTTTTAGCTTTAAGTTTCAAGTGGGCACATTTTTTTTATTAAAAATCTCGAAAATATGGTTTTATTTCCATAGTAAACATTACATCAAATATACACGAAACGTGTTGCCTATATTTAGGCTTAACGATTATTACTTGTTCACAGCATACCCAATACGCAATAGCGAATTGTGTGGCCTATTATTAAGCTTAAAGGTTATTATTTGTTTACACCATAGCCAATACGCAATAGCTTTAGAAATTGAATCGAACACCAAGGAAAAGAACAAATAAATGAAACCATAAGAAATTCAATTAAAAACTCTCATGACATTTCAAGGTCGCACGAGGATCATATTTCAAGTGAAACGACTACAAAGAAATCTTTCATTGCTGGGTGAATAAAAGACGAACAATCAAAGCAATTTCCACACAATTTTCACACACAAAAAACAGCAATCTCTGTTAGAACAATTTGTAAACAATTTTCTGCTCCGCACAAAACAATTGCTACAAAATCAAATTGTGGAAAAGAAAACAACATTCACAGTCACAAGACACTTTAAAGTGCATTTTGTGTGATACCTCATCATACTCTTATTGCTTAAAGTCATAGTGAGAGTTGAACAGATTCCGTTGGTGTTCCAAGTGTTTGAGGATATTTCATTTTTTCTACCATAAGCTAGAGTTATTGTTCGTCCTTTCCCGGTAAGGGTTAGAGTTTACCAGATTTAAATCATATTTACCTTTTGTCTTTTGTTCTGAGAGAACGAATTGTATCCTTTCTTTATTGCTCGGAAACAATTGTTTTCCCAGCAAGCAAATTGTATTTGCTGGAGGTCAATATTGAAACAGACTCTGAGGGCAGACAATAGATTTGTAATAAAATGTTTGCCTTGCTGGGTAAGAGGTCTGGTGTAGTTTAGTTTTTTTTGGGCAGAATAAATGAAAGACAATTAAGTTACAAGAATAAGTCCTTGAAGTGAAGCTTTAATTATATTTGTCCAGGCATTTACAAAGGACACAATGTAATCCTAAATGGTTTAGTGTTGCAAAATGTAAGTACCAACAAAACAATGACAAGGGAAGGGGCAGGGGGAAGATCTTTAGCGAAATGTTTAATAATTTAAATTAAATCCATTTAAAAACAAATCTCTTCTTGAGCAATTTAAAATGTTTTGTTTTATTTATTTGTCTCAAATTTTGAAATTAAATTCTATTTTTTTGTAGGAAAAATGGGAGTTGTGTTATTTGCTGAGGCTTTATATGTTATCTCTCCTCTCCGGTGTCCTTTCTAAATGGTTTCGCTTCCCCTCCCCTTACTCACATTATTTTAATCTTTGCCTTTGCCATCGCCTCCTGCCGCTTAGTTTACGTGACTGTTTTCCCAACTCCGGGTAAACTGCAATTTGTGGTTTTAATGGTTTGACCCCAACATGCATTCAAATGACTTTCACGTCGCTGTAATTAGACCGCAAAACAAGGCATGGAGATTTAAATTAAATGACAAGGAAGGAAACAAGAAGAGATTTGCTTTTATAAAAATAGAATACAACACCCACAAAATCAACAGAGTCTTAGTTGTGCGAAATCAGTAATAAACGTTTGACAGGAAGGACACACGGATATGGTTAAACAAGTTGCCATAGTACATTAGTCTTCAAAATAAAAACTTTTTTGCCTGGAAATGCGTTGATTTTCTTAAAGATACCTCATAATTTTGTTGCAAACTCTAAAATCATCACATCTCCATTCGCGCCTAAAAATATACTCCAGTTTTCCGATTATTTAATTTTGTATCAATAAGTGTGCAACAAATTATGCGTGACATAAATCCTCAAAAGTAGGCAAATGTACAGATTATTTTTTCAAATTTATTGTTTTATTGTAAAGGTTAAACTTTGTAATTTAATAATGGAACTCAATAGCATTCGTATGACTGACTACCACGACTTGCTCGGCAGTACCTCATCAGATCAATCCAATTTTTCAGTTCAGCCCAAAATCCACACCAAACAGTGACAGTTTGGTTGGTACCATTTGTATCCCTCTATTCCCATTTTACCCCTTAAAAGTACTAATTTGGAAAAAATACTTTTATATTATGTATCTACTCCATCAGAGGAATGTACACACCGAATTTCGTGTTTCTAGCTGTTGTCGTTTAATATGTACCATTTTTATCCCTTTTTTGTCCCATTTCACCCCCTAAAAATAAGAATCACTTTATGGTGCACGTGTTTGTTATCGGGGGAATGTGCATACCCAATATCAAGTAAGTGCAAGCAGACATATTGAAAAAATATGCTTAAATACTCTAAAATATTAGGGATTATTATGGGTATTTTTAGTCCTTGTGAGGGAAACATTTTTCCCTTTGGGCTGATTTCGCCCCATTTCAATCCCAACCGATCTACGACTATAAGTCGCATTTATGGAAAATTTGAACGTTCTAGCTTCTTTCGTTTAGATGCTAGCGTGCTTTCAACAGACGGACAGACGGACGGACATGGCTAGATCGTCTTAGAATTTTATGACGATCAAGAATATATATACTTTATAGGGTTTCAGGTCGATATTTCAAGGTGTTACAAACGGAATGACAAAGTTAGTATACCCCCATCCTGGAGGTGGAGGGTATAAAAAGGGGATAAAATAGTACCAACCAAATTTCCGCAGCTAGAGTCATAAAATTCGGACTATACATTCCTCTGACTGCGAAGACACAAAAAATAAACGGAATTTTCCAAATACGTACTTTTAAGGGATACAATGGGTACAGAGGGAGGAAAATAGTACCAACTAAACGACTACAGCTAGAATGGTGAAATTCGTGGTGTACATCCGACTAATTGCGTAGACATGTTAAATAAAGAGGTTTTAGAAAGTCGTACTCTTAAGGGGGTAAAATAGGAAAAATGGGATAAAAACGGTACCAACCAAATGACCGCAGCTAGAATCATGGAATTCGGTATATGGGCATTTCCGCAGAAAGGTCCACCAAGAGACATCGGTATACAACGTTCTAAAATAGGTCACATTGAAATATTCCCACAGGTTTCGCTGATATTGGCGTTTGAATTGTTGGTCGCGAAAACGACTTCTGTTTTGGTCACGTGCGAATGCCTTAATTTTCTTAGATTATCTTGAAAACGAAAAATTACCCAAAATCCATATTAGCGCCAATTATACAGTTAATTAACAGCTATAAGTTAAGCATATGGTCAAAATAAAAAACCGTTATCTTTTGAGTTTTTTGTCACTTTAAATGAGTACGATGGTCACGTTCGACATCATGGAAATGCCCATATACATTCCGCTCAATGCATAGACACGCAATATAAAAATATTTTTCCAAATTCGTACTTTTTACTTTTACGGAAAAAATTGGTTGAATCATGAAGTTAGGTTATTTTGCGTGAGATAAAGGATCTTCAAAAATTTTACTTTTGGAATTAAAATAGAAAGAATTTTAACTACCGATTACTTTGAGTTTGAAATGTAGATTAACATTAATTTTTATTATATTTTTATCTTGCAAAATCAACCAGAATTTAATTTAAAAATCTACAGAATGATTATTTTGTCAGTAGTTTATTACCACAATATTTAAAAATAATGACAAATCAGAGAAAAAGTAGTTGATGGAAAACATTATTATTTTCTTTATTTTTTTTTTCTAAAAAAATATATCTTTTTCCATTACCTACTTATTCTTATATTTTTCATTGTTTTAAACCTTGTGTTAAAAAACTACTGAGAAAATAATCATTGTGAAGATTTTTCAATTAAATTCTGGTTTAATTTGCAAGGAAAATATAGGAAAATATAGGAAAAAATCGTAAAAAATATAAATAATCATTTCACCACTTCTAAACTCACACAGTCACTAAAATAAGGACACTACTTTAAAGTTTAAAAAATGGATGAATGTAATCAATCTGACTGTGTAGACACGGAAAATAAACTGATTTTTCGAAATTCGTACTTTTTGGGGTCAAAATAGAAAAAGCGGATAAAAATAGTACCAACCAAATGACCGCAGCTAGAGTCATGAAATTCAGAGTACACATTCCTTTGACTACGTAGACAGTTTATTTTCTGTGTAGACACGGAAAATAAACTGGTTTTTCCAAATTCGTACTTTCAAGGGATACAATGGGTACGGAGGGATAAAAATGGTACCAACCAAACGGCTACACCTGGAATAATGAAATTCGGCGTATACATTCCTCTGATTGCGTAGACACTTAGAATAAACAGATTTTTCGAAAATCGTACTTTTTGGGGTTAAAATGAAAAGAGGGGATAAAAATAGTACCAATCAAATACCGCAGCTGGAGTCATGAAATTCGGTGTATACATTCCTCTGACTGCGTAGACACGAAAATAAACGGATTTTTTGAAATTCGTACTTTCAAGGGATACAATGATACAGAGTACCAACTAAACGACTACAGCTAGAACGATGCAATTCTAATTGCGTAGAAACGTCAAGGGGGTAAAAATGGTACCAACCAAATGGCCGCAGCTGGAATCATGGAATTCGGTGTATACATTCCTCTGACTGCATAGACGAGCAATATAAAAAGTTTTTTTCCAAATTCGTACTTTTTCTTTTACGGCAAAAATTTGTTGAATCATGAAGTTAGGTTATATTGCACTATGTACGTCTGATAATGGATTTTCAAAATTTGTACTTTGTACACCCACCATCTACCAATATTTATGGTATTTAAGCTTTTTGAAAATATAAATAGAATTATAATTATTTTTTGAATTGACGTATTGGTAGCCTTGCTTTGTAAACGTGGTTTGAAATAATTAAAATATTATATTTATTTATATAATTATTTTTTCAATATTTGTATTTGTTTTGGTTTGGCTATATTAAAAAATGTATATTTTCCTGTAATATTACTGCACATCTACGAAAACCGACAACCTCTGTGGAATGCAATCCATGGTGGAGGGTATATAAAGTTCGGCCCGGCCGAACTTATTCCATTTTTACTTGTTTTTATGCTCATAGCCACTTTTGCCGCCATAAACTAACGTGTGAGTATATTGTCAAATTAAAAATATTTGAAAAAAAGATTTTCAAAAAACTTCTTCCCAAAATTTATATGACAGATGACAGGCAAATCAGAGAATAGTTTGACATCAAAAACTCATTTTCGAGAAAATGGTTCATAGCCACTTTTGAATATAAGCCCAAATTCTTCGAAATATTGAAAAAATGTGAAAATATTATAACAATTATTATATTATAAATTTAAAAATACGTTTCGTTACACTCATATAAAAAAAGAAAAAACTCATATTTATTATCAAATCGAGATATCTGGTTATATTAACCGAATACGACAAGTTCGGTCATGACTAACAAAAAAATCGATTTCTCAAAAACTATGAGTTAAGTTTTTCATATTAGGGTAGCGATATGTACTCATAATGGTTACATTTATTTTTACTGATTTGCGGCCCACCTTCTTCTTGACGGAAAGTTATATTTTTGAAGCAAAAAAATCTGAGAACGGAAATTCTTTTAGAATGAAACTTTCATTCTAAAAAATAAAAAATATGTGCATTTTAAATGCCTTCATTTGAAATTTTGCACAGATTTCAAATTGAAATATATTTAAAAATGTAAAACATTAATACCTCATTTGGTTATTTCATATTAATATCATCATGATAAGATTTTTCTAAGAAATTGTACTGGTACGGTAGGCATGACCAGTACAATTTCTTAGTTTAACATTATTATCAATATCAGTATTTCGGTAGGAAAAATGAATGCAGGTTTTTTATATTTAAAATTTCTAAATTTTTGAATTTGTCACTACGGAAATTGGTTTCAAAATTGGTTGATACAAATTTACGGCAGAATTTAACCTCTGAAAAAAGTTTTTAACTGAATGAAGTTAATTTCTAGAATCTAGAAGCGATTGCATATTTTGTAAAAATACCTACCCTAACTTCCATCTGTTCGGGTGTTCCCTTCGTTCATCCATGGCCGTCCGGCGGCCCACGAAGTCATTTATCTGCCCGTCCATCTATCCATACTTCCACCCGTTCTCAGTCTTTTCGTGCATAACTCTGTGCGTCCGTCTGTCAGCACATTTATTCGAAAATACTCACAATATATTTGTCGAAAAAGCTTTATGAAGAAAAGCACGGTTCTGTGCAGAGGCAATAAAGCATACGCGGTCAAACATCTGCGAAGGAAAAGGTTTATATAAAAATGATCCCTGGCCAAGGCTGCATACATGAATTTATTTGATCCTTTTCCTTTCTTTCTTCGTGCAATTTGTCTTATTGCTATTTTGTCTACATAAAATCTACACCCTCCTATCTAATAAACACTTCTAGTCTCTTTTCAGACATCTCGTCATTACCACTTTCAAGTACTTTGCATCTTTTGGTTTTTCTTAACATCAGATTCAAGCAAATTGTCTTCAACTCAAGTATGACTAAAGTTGTTAGGTTTACGACCATCAGCAATTGTTTTAACATTTATAATATCTTTTTGTTTTTCCACTGAGGTCGATGAAATGCCGAGAACAGAACGAGAATTTCCCAAGCGTTTGCAATAAAATAAAATTTATAACATAAAACATAATAACATTTTTGAGGGAGGATCATTAAAATACTCGTGACACAGTTAACATATTTGATGGCATAAATGGAGGCAGTTAAAACTGAGAAAAAATCCATAAAATTTTAAAGGTTTCTGAAGTTTCAGAAATAATTTAAAGGCACCCAACTCAAAGTTAATTGGGAGGACTAGTGGAATACCTCGACTTCAAAGTAATATAGAGATTTAGAGAAAACTGATTAGAAAGGATTCTTTTTCTTTAAATCTCTCATATTCAAAATTAAATATAATCTATTAGAAGGCTCCATAAAAATACTAACTTATATTTTCCGAATCTGCCAGAATAATGCAAACTTTATCATTTTTCTTCTGAAGTCTTTATAAAGTAATTCCTTGATTTATATTCCATACATTCTTAAGCTCACTATCTTATGAATTCCTTTGCCTAACCTTCCTCATTTTAGCTACAACCCGCTATCAATATTCAACTCGATGTCCTTGCCTCTCTTGCCTCCCCAAAGAACATTTTCAATATTTGATTCTTATTGCCCTAGATTTACCCCATCATGTTATTCTTGAGTGAATTTTGTATCCTAAGAAAAATTACCACAAAATCCGCCTTAGATGTTGCCACAGTTCGTCACTTCCCCTTCATATTTTTGGCATCGCCAATGATGTGTAAATAAAAAATAGATTAAATATCCCTTTATTTCGACGGACGTAGAAGCCACAAGATGGCTTCTACGTCCGTCGAAATTAATAATTGATGAAATTGTGAAATGGAAATCCATCAGAAAATTTTGATTAAACTTTAGACAATGTTACCCCAGATACAAGGGATACACATGCTTAGATTGTGGCTTTAATTCAAATTAAAACATGGCTAAGAATTGATGGGGAAATATGTGATTTATGGACAAATTAAGAAAATAAGAATATTTAATTGAGACAGCATATAATAATATAGGGTTGGCTATTTAACATTTTTAAATTAGAATAGGCTAAAAACAAAAGTACTGATAATTTTTTTCAAATTTCTAGTTTTATTGGAAACGTTGAACTTTGTCATTTAATAATGGAACACAATATCATTCAAATGACTACCACGGCTGGCTCGGCAGTACCTCATCCGATCAACTCAATTATTCAGTTCAGCCCAAAATCCAATAGTAACTCGTTGTGTATGCATTGTCTTCTCAATAGTTCTCTGAAGCCCATATGCGACAATTTTGCTTATTGACATAGCCACCGAGATGAAAATGATCTTCATGAAGGCCGATCTCTTCTCCAAAATTTTCCACGTAAATTTCTTACAGTTTGCGTTAAAGACTCACTACTTTGAAAGTAGTTTATAACCAAAGGGTTATAAAGCTAGGCTGTAATTGTCATATGTAAATGGCAGAAATCAGAGTGTCGATGTTTTTAAATTTGTGCCCTCACAGGTTAGCTTCGGTTAGAAAGAAAAAAATATTTACTCTGCATTAGTTAACATATTCCATTTTCGAGAGAAATTTATATAAATTTAAGCAAATTTGCAAACACATATTTTTTATATTAAATATATAGCTCTTTTTTTAATATCCCTTTATGCGGGATTACCAGTGAAATGATTTGCTTACAAACATACTCAAAGCCTATATGGTTTTTCAATTTGTCCTCTAAGGGTACTTTTTAATCTTCGATTTACAGACTTTTGGGATCCCAGATAAATCATTGCCTACTTTAAGGGTCATTGGGTAGAGTAGGTGGAAATTGTATGTTGCAATACCAAATAAATTAAATCCTATTATAAACATATATGACTATTAATAAAAGGTTAAAGCCATAAATGCAGGGATTTGAATTGAAATTATATTTGTCCATGTGTAGATGTACCCTTGGACACAGGATAAATCAAGGTCTATATAATGCTCAGCAGAGAGGGAAATTGTAGGGACAAAATATAACATTTGTACAGCGAGAAATAACAAATTAAAATTTGTATTTGAAGCCTTTCACAAAAGGCTCAATAAATCTAATTTAACCTTAGAACCATTCGAAATTGGCACAGAGTATTTTAATCAAATACCCATTCATTTTACAAGTCAATAAATTTTTTCTCAATTTATTTATTTGTAAGCTGTGCTTTTGTATTGTAGATACAAAATCAAATAATCAAGATTAATCAAATATCTAAGAACAGGTAGCATTTTTCTACAGTCATTAGAAACAGAAAACATAGATGCATGAGTGAGCGTGTAAAAACAAAAACACAATACCTACAGTTATGTATACGAAAAATAATGAGAATATAGAAATATCAATTTAAATTTAAAATAAAATTTCACAAACTTTCATATGAAATCAGTACGGATATGGGCAGACTAAAGAGGCACGTAAACGATAAATCACAAAATCTTTATAATTTTTTATATAATCTTATAATTTTATAATCTTTATAATTTTTTATATAATGTTTATCGTCCTGATTTCTTCAGCGATCGGAAATAAAGTTTTTTAGGACGCTACCTGATATTTCCTTTTAATAATTTTTAAGAAACTACATGATATTTCAAGCTAAAAATATTTCACTTAAAATCGAAAAAGGTCTGGCTAGACTCACGCGACCAAGGCAGTGTTGAAATAACGAATCGTAGATAAACAGAAAGTTTCTAAAACAAAACAATAAAATCGGACAACAAATTAGACAACTTTAGCTCTCCAGGTAGTATACATTAGGCTGGATCGCGGTCCATACAAATGAAAAAAACAATTTGCAGTTACCCCACGAAAACAATGTTTGAATTGTTTAATGAGCTAAAAGCTCCTGAAATTAAAATTATGTTTTCCCCTGTACTTTTTTATGTTGCACTTTTACAGAAATTTTTTCTCTTAATTAACAGACCCTTGAAAGCACTTTAAATATAAATTTTGATTGTTGCCTTAGAGTAACTTATTGGCCGAATTATTGGACCTTTATAGACATTTTTTGTGTTTTTTCATAGCATCAACAAAAAAATCACTCTAAATGTCCTAAAATACGACCAATGAGTTATTCTAAGGTAAGAATAAAAATGAATATTTAAAGTGCTTCCAAGGGTCTATTAATTCAGAAAAAAACTTTGGACTAAAATTAGGGTTTGCATTTTCCCGTATTTTTTTAGTTCCCGGGAAACTAGAATTATTTTTTCGATTTCCCGGGATTCCGGGACAGGACGGGAAATCGTCAACATATTGTTTGCTACTTAAAAACTTATTTTTTTTTCTTTTTTCCAAATAAAACATTTGAAATTTAAGTAAAGTAAATTCTGATATTTCGCCTAAAAACATATTGAAGCAAGTTTTAAAGGATTTATAAAAAATAGATACGATTTGTAGAGAAATCCTCCTGCTTCAAAATAATTAACGGGAATACAGACTAAAGTATGAGATAACCCCACCTTCCTCTTCACTCATCCTTCATTCCTTCACCCTACCTCCTAAATCCTTTTCTCCCATACTACTTTCTTATGGGCCGAATTTAGTTGGTGGGTACCTTTTAAATCGCTTTTTGTTCCGACCAACTTAAAAGTATAAAACCGAATTTCTCGGTTCTAGCTTCAGCCGGCTTGTTGGTACCATTTGAGTGTCTCTTTTCCTCATTATTCTTAAAAAAATCCTTAATTTCTATGCATGCGGATGTACAAATCGAGTTTCATGATTGGTATCATTGTAATCACTTTTTACCCAATTTCACCCAAAAAATTATGAATTTTGCAAAGGGTGGTACAATCTGTATCCATTTTGATCCCGTGAAAGAACAAATTTGTAGTGTCAGCCGTGTTGTTGGTACCTTTTTTATCCCCCTTTTTCCAGTTTACCCTTTAAGAGTACGAATTTTCAAAAATTCCTTCATTTTGCGTTTGTAAGTATTTTGAGGTATGTACACGCCGAATTTCATTATTCCAGCTCCGTCTGTTTGATTGGTATCGTTTTTATCCTTTTTTTTTGCAAAATATTTTCTTGATTGCATTCGCGTTATAAGAGTAATGTCCGTTCCAAATTTCAAGGTCCTGCTGTTTGCTCAGGACGGTGGTACCGCCTCAAACAATAATTATATCCTTGCGCAAGGATAATGCGATTTTTCACCATTAATTTTTGTCAGGTGTAAGCTGGAATATAAACTGTTTTGTCTTTTATTGAAATACAATCATCTCCAATTTCAATGTTGTACACACTACAAATGTTGAAAAAAAAACAGTTTCCCACTTATAGGAGTCTCGTGAGTAAAGTATTCATAATAATTAATCAACCAAAATAAATGATCCTAAGTAAAAGACTTTAAGCTTGTAATAAATATTTACGAATTTAGCGAAAAACTAAGTTTTTTGATTATTTAGAATTTATTTTGCATTTCTTTGTATTCCTATAATATTTTAATGCACTGGATAAATTAGATCAGTAATTATATCCTCGCACAGACTTCTTGTGAACAATTTACTTCGCCCAAATGTATACATTAATTTAGCTTTTAAGTAAATACTATTGAAATATGCCCTGTATATACATTAATTATAATTGAAATCCCATAAAAGTAATTAAAATACGTCAAAATGATAAAAACGATGAAAAAATTCTATATTTTAATTTTTTTCGCAAAAATATTCGCTAAATATCTGTCGAAGGCTCAGGTTTCTTTTTTTAAATCCGAGAAAGTATCAAATTAGGAAAGTCGGTCGGGGCCGACTATATGATACACTTACTACAACTTTCTACTCGACTACAATTCAATTCGGTGAAAATCGTGAACGCCATTTGTATGGGAGCAAGATAGAAATCTGAACCGATCTCATCCTCTTTCAGCATAGATGCTTCTAGTGTCGTCGTGCCGAATTTGAATAAAATCGGTTAAGGGGTGTGGTTTCAACAGCGGTTAAAGTCAAATCTGGGGCGAAATTTGTATGGGAGCTGTATACAAATCTGAGGCGATTTGATTTGAAACATATTTACAAGAAATGTATCTAGTAGAAATATAAGGTGTCACGCCAAATTTTAATAGAATCTGTTAAAATTTACGGATTCTAGGCTGGAAAATGTCAAATAGGGAGCGAAATTTGTATGTTGGCTATATCTAAATCTGAACCGATTTGACCAATTTTCACCACAGATAAATATAAGACGTTGTGCTAAATTTGATCATAATCGCTTAAATTATGTGCCTTCTAGAGCAGAAAAAGTGAAATCGGGAGCAACATTTGTATGGGAGCTATATCTAACACTAAACCGATTTGATTCAAAAAATAAATAGCGTCTGTCCTTGACACGCAAACATCGTTTGTGCCAAGTTTCGTTTGAATCGGACAGCAATTGCGACCTGTATTGTGAATTCAAGAATAGATGGACGGACGGACGGAAAGACAGACAGACGGACATGGCTAAATTGATTCAAAAAGTGATTCTATGGATAATAAGCGATGGGTCTATCTCGTTTCCTTTTATGTCTTATAAACAAATGCAGAAAGACATTAAACCCTGTATAAAAATGGGTTGATTACCAACTAAGTTAGAGGCTTATTTATAAGTGTGCAAAGGTACAAAAACCGGTTATTTACATGTAACTCAAGATTTTGGGGGTGTCTGGCAAATTTCAAATACATATTCTTTTTCTACTCGACAATACCTTCCAGAGTTGTGGGACTGTCACACAGTGTTATGGCAGCCTAATTTTAGTCACTGGTTAATTGATTGATAGCCCCAGTCAGTATATTTACTTGGACATTTTTTTGTAAATATTTTCACTTCTCTCGCCTTCAATATTAAAACCTCAATAAAATCCTTGCCTTGGGAAATATTTTTCAATTTAAATAACATACGCCTTTGGTCACTTTTGTGCTTTTTGTTGTCCTAAAACCATACTTCACATTTATATCTCATATATCTCTTCTGTCATTCCGGTTTCTTTATCACAATATCCAACAAATTGTTTTCTATTATTTATTTTGCATATGGTAGGCTAGCATTCAACACACAATAAATAATATTAAAACATCTTAAAGGAAATCTCTTCGGAAAATATACATATAATTCTTAGTCACACTCTCAGAGACACCACCCTCATAAACACCCTCCTACCCACCAAAAATAGGCTTTTAAATATGGCATTAACATTAAAAATGATATATTCGCCATGTTATTTATTTGGTGCGTGTGGGTGTGTGGGAAGGCAGTGAAACCCTCATAATGTGTTCTATATATGTTCGCCAGTAATTGGCAGATGTGTGTGTGTGTTATGTTAAAGATATATACGATACGAGTGGAGTTCTTATCTCAGCTTTATGTTTGGCCCATAAATCTTGACAGGAGCATAATTTTCCTCAAAGCATATGTTAACGCCTGGAAGTCTATACAAAGAAAAGAAACGCTGAAGAGCTGCACCAAATGCGTGTGTTTATCTATCTATGTAAGTGTGCTTACTTCCTTCATCAGAGTTTTATATATTTCAACACATTTTTCTTAACATCTTTTTAATTTTCTTATTCGTATTTCAACACTTTTTTCTCTTCGGCAATATAAATTGGAACGTTTATTATTTTCAGCATATTTTTGGGCTTAATGCCAAAACATCAATCACTGTTACGCCAGACGTTTCAAAAGGACTCCAACTCATACCCGTCTGAAGGAAAAAAGAAACACGCAAGACTCTTGTTAGGGATTTCGTTGTTTTTTTTCTTCTTCTTTGTCTTAGACGCGTCACGTTTTTGTATTTAAGATGAATTAAAATGACAGTTCTAAAGAACTTTACTCATTTTCTCGCTCTTCTCTGCACTCATTAGATTCTGAAGCGAGGCAGCTACGCCATTTATTTGAAACCCTTGTCACCTTCACCCTTTCGCTTTCGTTCAGCATTTATTTGGAGAATTTTATAATAAATTCCAAAGAAAGAACGTTATAATGGTCCATAAAAAGTTAATTTCTACGGGATATTAATGAAATAAATAACTCAAACAAAGGTTATATGTTCTTTAGATGTTATGCAAAACAAAACTTTATAATAACTTATGTCGAAATGGAAGGTTATTGCTTCCATCATCATTCACATTTATTCATTATTATTCATTCATTCATTATTATTCACTGAAATTTGTCCTATATTAATTGTTAAAGAATAACGTGTTGTTGAGCTGAAAATCAGTCTTATCATTAAAATAAACTAGCACATTCCACAAACTCCTTATTACACCTTTCATAAGAGCGATGTTTTAATCTTGCCCGGCGTGGGCTGATACTCTGACTGTAAATACTCGAAGATCAAGTTCACGTGAGACAAATTTATCGATAAATGTAGAAGCTATGACACTTCTTGTAGAAGTAAGAAAAATTCAGAAAATCATGTTCCATTTTTAAATGTTTTCAAATGAAGTTTTTGCTTAAATCGATTGAATAAAACATATACTATAAATGGAACAACTATATAACGGGCTGGTCCGACTATATGATACACTTTCTATCGGAATACAATTCAATTCAGTAAAAAAGTGAAACGGGAATATTTTTTGTATGTTTCCTAATCACAGGCTAACATGACCTGGTCCAATTTGTCAAATCGAGAATAATATTTGTATCGGGGCTGTATCCAAACATGGAATAAAGTGACTAACTTTCACAATAAGTTCTTCCAGTTGAAGTATAACGTGTTATGCTCAATTTTAAGAAATTCTCTGAAAATTCGCGGATTCTGGGGGAACGAAATTTGTATGAGAGCTATATGTAAATCTGAACCGATGTGACCCATTTTCTCCATAGGTGTTCCTAGTTTAAAAGAAAGCTGTTAAATTTCGATTACGATTAGTAATCAATTACAATACTTTTTAAAAAGAATCGTAATGATTATATAATCCACTATTCAACAATTTCTGATTACTAATTGATTACGATTACAAATAATCAAAAAATAATCAGGATTACTTGCGATTACTGCAAAATAATCAAAAATAATCAATAGTAATCAAAAATGAGTTCGACTTCTTTAAAAGATTACTTTTGATTACTTTTGACTATTTTAGATTACTTTTGATTTTTTGTGATTACTTTTGATTATTTTTGATTTTTTGTGATTACTTTTGATTATTTTTAAAGGAATCTTGTACATTACATTTATTAAAAAAAAAACTATACAAAGTTAAGTTAGGGTGAATCCGCTAAATAATTGAAAATCTGAATTAAGCAAGTAACATAAATAAATTAAATTCTGCTACAATAAAATGAATAAATAATGAATAATAATTCTCATTTACATAAAATTTGATTTGGCTTTCATTAAAACTATTTTTTCAAAATGTTTAATAAAATTGGACGTCACTTCACCACTTCCTCTTATCTCTCGATGACATGCAACACACCTAGCAGAAGTTATCTTATCTGAAATCTAAAAATAATAATTGCCTATTTGAGCAATGTTTTCATGATACGTTTGTTCCTGAGTTGACATTAAAAATCTAATTAAACAAATTTTTATTTTTAGGTCAGGGTTTTGTGTGTGTGCGAATATTATTCCTCTTTCAGCTCTCCAGATTTTTCATCTCTTAATATTTTGTTCCTTGTGTTCAAATTGGGAGCGAAAATTGTATGGGAGCTATATATAAATCTGAACTGATCTAACACATATTTACCGCATGTGTTTCCAGTACAAATATAAGGTTTTTTGCGAATTTAGAAGAAAATCGGTTAAAATATGTGGATTCTAAAGCGGAAAAATTCAAATTGGGAACGAAATTTGTATGGGAGCTATATATAAATCTGAACCGATCTAACACATTTTTACCACAGGTGTTTCCAGTTGAAATGTTAGGTGTTTTGCGAATTTTGAAGAAAATCTATTAAAATATGTGGATTCTAGAGCGGAAAAATTCGAATTGAGAGCGAAATTATTATGGGAGCTAAATGTAAATCTGAACTGATCTAACACATTTTTACCACATGTGTTTCTAGTTGAACTATAAGATGTTTTGCCAAATTTGAAGAAAATCTGTTGAAATATGTGGTATCTAAAGTGAAAAGGATCAAATCGGGAGTGAAATTCGTATGGGGGCTATATCTAAATCTGAACCGATTTTCTTCAAATAAAATATCGTTCGTCCTTGTCCCAAAAAACTTCGTTGTGCAAAGTTTCGTTTGGTTCTGGCTACAATTGCGACCTGTATCGTGATTACAACAATAGATGGACAGACGGCAGGCAGACGGACAGACGGACGTACAGACGGACATTGCTAAATCGACTCAGAAAGTGATTCTAAGCCGATCGGTATATTTAACAATGGGTCTATCTCCCTTCTTTTTGGGTGTTACAAACAAATGCACAAAGACATAATACTCTCGTGGAGTGTATAAAAACCGAAAAAATTTTAATTGCGAATTTTCGAACAAACCGAAAAACGGTTTCCTGAAGAGGGTCGGTTTTTGACATCCCTACTTCCATCTACCTTTAAGCAATTTGTTTAAGCTTCAAAATTATTAGTTTTCCATTTTATTTTCTAACTTATACCCATATAATTATTTTTTCAACCCTAGAAAACACTAATTTGGTCTCAATAAGTACAAATGCGATAATCCTCACTTATTACTTTTTCCAATTTATTCGGGACGATTGAAGTGTCATTTATTTTTACCTTCATTTTGCCTATTGTACAATTTATATAGTTTATATAGTACAATTTATGGTCTCCTTTTACAGAACAACTTTCCTAAAATCCCATTTGTGCCTTCTATGCACAATATTGCCCTATAAAAGTGGGAATTTCATTTTATAGTCTGGATATTTTATGTGCATACGTCTGTGCGCCTTTTCGCTCATACATTTAGCTGTTCTGTCATCAGTCTAATAGTTCGTCTGCCCATTCGGTTAACCACGTTTGTTACAAAAATCTTAAAACTGAACGAAAATTTCTTCATTCTTTAATATATGAATACTGGCACACACGTAGACATGAAAACTGGTAAAATTCAACCTGTCACTACGCCATTAAGACATTGACATGCACGTGATCATGTCTTCATCACGCATATATGACAAGATATTAAATCCTACAACGTAAAAATCCCTTGAATTTAACTCACACGTATTTCGATTATGCCGTTTACAAATATATTTCGTGAGACGTTTTTTTCTTTCAACTATAAGAAAGTGTAATTATTTGTTTGTTGGGAAAAATTGAAAACAAAACAGCGATATACTTTGTAGAAATTCCCCATAGGTGTGAAGTCAGGTGTGCAAAGGATGAGCGTTGTCAGGTCGGCATTTATTGGCAAATCATTGTTTGCTTTGCTTAAGCGTTTCCGGTTTGTCTGGGTTTTGGTGGTGTGGATGGGGGCCTCAAACCCTCGAGAGGGGTAGAAGGATACATACTACACTGATATGCGTACAAAATCAATTAGGCAATCGAGCGATAAAAATAAACGCCACTGGGATTAATTTATTTATTTCGTTCAATGAGTGGGGAATTCAAAGACATGGTGGCGTATGTGGATTACTACATGTAAATAATAATACTCATACGCATGGGTGGGCTTTGAATAAAGCACAATTGTCTTGGATATGTTATTAAAAGCAACATTTTCGAGATTTTATCAGGAAATCTATTACAATTTGTATGCAGAATTTATTCGTAAAATTATAAATAAATAAATTTAGGAATTTATGTAAAACAATCAATCAGAAATTGGATTTATCATAATGATCTTGGAGGGTAGATTTGTAAAGAACTTTCTGGGGGCTAATTGATTTTTTGAAGAGAAATATCTATTACAAATAATAATATTATATCCTATTTTCGTCTACAAAATTTGCATGAATTGTTTGTTTAACAAATTTGCATGAGTTCAAGAAAGAGAATTAAATAATATCTCCAATTTCAACCTTGATATTAGTGAATGTAACACTAATTTTGTTATTTATTTCGATTTAATATATTTTGTTTTTAAGTTGTTGTCTGTAAGGAAAATGTTATTTCCATTGACTTGAATTGATTACATATATAAATAAAAAGCCAGGAGATATCATTTATGCAGAGACAACATAAAAATATATAAAATAGCTAGCAACTAAATGCATTTTTGTTATTAATAAAAATTTGTTAATGGAACAAAATGGCATACTAATTTACATAGTAGTCATAGCACATAAAAACATACTTAAATTATTTTTTTATTTTATCATATTTTCATACTTCCAGCCTTGTCATTAGTCATTCAATTTGTCCTTCTAATCTCTACTCTACCTTCCATTCATTGCATTTATCTCCAACAGCTATTCATCATATCGTCATATTATTCATTCGAATGAATGCATACCATTAGGACCATACCTAGTCATGACCTTATCATATACAACCTTCCGTTGTAATGACTGTCATTACCTGAATGTTTGCAGCAAACTGGCGCTTAAGTACCAATTAAAAACGTTTGCAAAAGCTGCTTGAATCTTTCGCACATTCTCAAGTAGCTACTTTGCATTCTAGTTAATTGACATTTATTTGCTGCTTTGGTTCGAGCAAAAAAAAGTACTTAGATCAATTATGCAGTAACACTGGGCAACAACTTGGAGTTAATTTTTGAATTGTTTCAAACTACAGAAATAAATCAAGTGAGGAAACAGTACAGTCGGGCGGACAACAACAGAGATCTTATCTCTGATTGCAAGAATTGATGGGCTGATGACTAAATCAATGCATAGATTGATTCTAAGTCGAACGGTGCAATTAATGGATGTTACAAACAATCGCATAATATGTTAGGATAGGGTATAACAAAAGTTTTGAGAAAACATCACTTTCAGATAGGATTGAGCTGACCTTATATACTCTCTTTAATTCAATTTTAATCAATTATGGATGATATTGCCCCCTTAATATATAAATAGCTATTGTTTTATATTGCATATTTAGAATGTCCACCATTGATAGTCTGATCAAAATTTGGCACAAAAATTCATTGGAAAAAATAAAGTATAATTTTTCTATCTATAATTCTCATCCTGAAAGGATGCGTAGAAAGTTATTAATTTGTAGTACCCATAAATAGAAAAAAATATATATATAAAAATAAAATAAAAACATATGTAGCAAAAAACCAAAAAATATTTGTCGATATCAAACCATCTAGGTGTAGTAAACAAGGGAGGACAATTTTGTAATTTATAGTTTTTGATAAAGGAAAGATTTTTTAAGCACCAGGACGGGACTTTTCAACACATTGAAAAATGTACTGGAGACTCTATAAAGTATGTAAACTATCAGTCGTGGTTAAGTTTTAAAATTCCAATCTACACATGTCCTTCTGTCTGTCTGAAAAGAAGCTAGCTTCTGAACTATATGAGTTACATGGTTCATATATCGGGGGCGAAAAATCAATAGAGAGGGAAAAGTTGAATGAAAAAAAAAATAAAAAACAAAAAAACTGTGAGAAGTCACCAAAGAAAAATGAAATATGAAACCACATCTTTAATATGCGGTTTTGGACATACCTCAGAGAAGTAACTTTTGAAGCCCACCAGAAGGCGGGCAACGCAGAAACCCTTTACTCTGCGTAGGGGACGATTTGGAAAATGTCTCAATTTGCTCATATCCGGTGATTTTTCATATGAAACATCGTGGCCCAATTTTTCATATGAAAAATGACCCAATTTTCTGGGCGATTTTTCGTATGAAACATGGCTCAATTTTACCAAATTTTTTGGGCGATTTTTTTTTTTTTTCAAATGAAAAATGACCAATTTTTCGGCGATTTTTCATACGAAAAATGACCAAATTTCACCAATTTTTTGGGCGATGTTACATATGAAACACGACCCAATTTTTGGGCGATTTTTCATATGAAACATATAGACCCAATTTTTTTGGAAATTTTTCTTATGAAACATGTCCCAATTTTACCAAATTTTCGGTCGATTTTTCATATGAAATATGACTACATTTTTTAACGATTTTTCATATGAATAATGGTCCAATTTTTGGACAATTTTTTCCAAATTAAAAATGACCCACTTTTTTTCGGTGATTTTTCATATGAAAAATGACCCAATTTTACCAAATTTTTGGGCGATTTTTCACATGAAACGTGACCCAATTTTCTTCGGCGATTTTTCTTATGAAACATGTCCCAATTTTTAGGCGATTTTGCATATGAAACATGACCTAATTTTTTGGGCGATTTTTCATATGAAACGCGACCCAATTTTTTGGGCGATTTTTCTAATGAAACATGACCCAATTTTTAGGCAATTTTTCATATGAAACATGACCTAATTTTTTGGACGATTTTTCATATGGAAAATTACCCAATTTTTCATATGAAAAATGACCCAATTTTACCAAATTTTTTGGGCGATTTTTCATATGAAAAATTACCCAATTTTCAGTAATTTTTCATATGAAAAATGAGTCAATTGTTTTTGGTCGAATTTTAATTTTTCATTTGGGTGATTTTGCATTTACTTTTTGATATAATTTCAATTTTTATTTTGGGTCATTTTTATTGTTTTGAATAAATTTTTTTATGTGGGTCATTTTTTTAGAGTTTCGGCCTTATGCCCTACATTTCCCCAATAATGGCAGAGGTTGTATAAAATTCAAACCTGCCTTTTTACTTAATTTATTGATTTTTCAAAAATTATTCTAAATACGTATACGAGTACATCCTTAATTATTCGCAAACCACCTTAAAAAGGATTTAAGTTGCTAAAGAGTTTACAAAAACATGAACAACTTGACTTTCTGTGTTGACTTTCCCTTTTCATCCAAAGTATGTACTAAAGCCTTTATTTACTTACCCCCCCCCAAAGTAAAGCAGAATTGTTTTTGCCAACTTTTTCGTTTTCGCAAAAATACACAAAGAATTGAGTTTCACTTTTTAATTTCTTTCATAAACAACATTTACACTTTCACCGCAATGTTGTACTTTTAATTTGCCGCAGAGAAGAA
Organism: Polietes domitor; assembly: GCA_947397865.1. Taxonomy (NCBI): domain Eukaryota; kingdom Metazoa; phylum Arthropoda; class Insecta; order Diptera; family Muscidae; genus Polietes; species Polietes domitor. The sequence continues at coordinate 34,147 of CANDYM010000127.1, forward strand.
AAGAAAATATTTGTTTGTTTTTTTTTTTTCAAATTTACTTACAACAATGTAAATGACTGAGATATATATGTATGTATGTATAGATATTTGTATACAGTCTGAAAGGTTTCAAGTTTGCGGGATGTAGCTCGTTAAAGTCGTTTTGTCTTCTAAAAAGTGTTCAGATCCCATAGCATGACCTGGGAAAACTTAGGCTGTTTATATATTATTTTTTAGAGCTTCTAACCTAGCATTAGTTCTAATTTATTGAAGTCTGGGGGGTAACATTTTCTGTTACCTTGAAGTGCCAATATAAGTCATTTATCACCGAGTGTTTGCTCATACACCCACACACAATTTCATGTAACACTTTGTTGCCCTATCAAACCATATCAAACTCACATATTTTTAAATTTTTCCCACTCTGGCGGAAAACGATTGATGACTGTTGGGGGGAAAATACGACGGCAAACCAAAAACTGTTAAAGTAAATCGAATGATTTGTAGAAACCATGCACGTACCAGCCGTGAAACGCATTTCCGGCGGAAATCGCTTTTAATGCTCAGTGCACAAAGGCACACACACACACAATATTACTCTGTTTAACGGAAGTGTGAGTTCTAATGCCGAGAGTACTGAAAAAGAGTTCAGTGCTATGGGTGGTGAGCATTTGGAAAATCAGTCATTGATTCCATGGGATTTGGGAATGTCGCAGTTGCCACAACTTTATGCCAGGCAACATGCCTGGTCCTGTGGTGTCGCTGTGAACGTAACCTTGTGCCGGCAACACTGTTATGCATCCGCTGGCTGCAGAGCTGATATGAGGCCAGCAGATATGCTGCACAAGTCATTGATTCTACATTTATTTCTTTTGAATTATTTTTTCTCCTTTTTCGTATTATTTCTACCCTCCAATCCCTTAAAGCCTTCCCTTTTTATATTGCTTTAGTAACTTTTGCATTATTTCCCATTTCATTCAGTTTCATTTTGGCTCCCTGCTGCTAGTCTTTAGTTTGATATTTTCTGCTTAAATAAATTGTAATTCGTTAGCGTTCCAATTCCAGCAGCAGCAGCATTGACTGTTAAAGCTGCTGGTGTTTGACCTTTTTACCCCGCAGCTCCAGCTCCGTAACAAATGACCATCGATAATAGTGCGGGCAGCCGTTGGAAACTTCGATTTGTCAAGTTTTATGGTCGACATGAATAAATGAAAAGAAGAAAAATTCGCAGCCCCCCCTTGAAGAGAAATTATCGCTGCAAGAGCAGAGGTTTTTGGTACCGGAATGTGGCCAAATATGTTGGAATGTTGGAATAAGGAAACAAATGACGGTTTATTGGATGATTTTTTAAACAGAAATATTGCACATAAATGAAGCAACATATTGACAGCAGAAACCACGGAAAATTAAATATAAAATATATATTATTTAAATATATATATATTTCTTACTGTAAGAATCCAATAAGCGACGGAACGAGACGTAGATTTAATGATGTTCTTCAACGAAGGACGAAATATTGGTTAAAAATAAAGAACACAACAAAAAACCAAAATGGGCCTCGAGCTTGAATTTTTCAATATTTAAATAATAAATTAAAAATATAGGCCGAATATCAAAAAATCACATTTAAACTTAAAAAATATATATGTATTAAATATACCAGATAAAGATCATATAATGTGACCAAATAAGTTGAAGGAAGCAAATCGTGGGTTATTAAATTATTTTATGTTTAAAGTTTAAACAGAAATAATGTAAGAAACCACGGAAATCTACAAATATAATATATATTAAATATATATAAATTTAAATATAGTTGATGACATTGTTAGTAACAAAATATGCCACATCTCGCAATCACTCTGTTATGTATATTTTGCTTTGTAGTTTGAGAAGAAAAACTCTTACACTTGCTTTCACAATCCTTCAGTTTTACCATGATGTTCTTATCTCATCTTCTTCGTGATTAAAAAATCCTGAAACTATGCCACATATAGTTTCTTACAACATACAAAGACATATGTAGAAGGACACCAAAGCGCCCACAATAACATGTGTTTTTGTGGAAATATTTCAAGCATTTATGCCAAAAAAGTGTCATCAATGTTGCGAGACAAATAGTTTTTTAATCTTACAACAATGTGTTGGAATATATGAAGTTGAAGAGTAACATGGTCCTATTAATATAATAATTCCCATTCATAAGGAAATCACACCAAGGTTAGAACAATCTCAATGCTGGAGAGAGCCTAATAAGATCTATATGCACTGAAATTTCGGATAATAGATTGATGACAGCTGAATTAGATTTAAGGATCAACCTGATTATTTCCTTTGGGGATATTTAAAAGAGAGGGCTGAAGCTGAAGGAGAATATTCGAGTCGAAATAAGAGCGTTGCAGCCAGATACTTTGATTCGTGTCAGGGAAAATGCTCTTGAAAGAGCTAAACTTTCCGTGGCTGAAAATGGTGGTCACTTACGTGACGCAAATTTTCACAAAAAAAAATACAAAAGTCTACAGATATTATATGTTATTATTTTGTAAGAAAAATAAATTTATATTAAAAAGTAAATAAGTTATGATTGTTTCAAACCACTTCGCGACTTTTGCCGCACCCTATATAATTCCAAGGTTCACAACTATCTCGAATGATAAGGCAAATACTATTTAAATCATAAAGGGTCCGCCATCTAACGTTTATTTTAACTAGTGCTTATTTCGTGAATGGTAAGACTTATCTCATGTCTGATTTGACAGATAATTAGTTTTACCCTTCCGCTGAACGAATATGGTTGTGTATACGCTTGAACAACGCTGGGAAATATTGCGACATTATTTTGCCGATTTTGCCCAAAAAATCATATTTTCAGATGAAGCTCATTTTGATCTTGGCGGGTATGTAAATAAGCAAAATTGTCGCATTTGGGGCACAGAAAACCCGCACGCATTTATTTGGTGCGGATTTTGGTCCAGAGTCATAATTGGGCCATTTTTCTTAGAAAATGAGCAAGGAGTGGCCGTTACAGTCAATGGCGATCGTTATCGGGCCATGTTGAACGAATTTTTGTTCACAAAAATTGAAGAGGAGGATATTGGCAACATTTGGTTTCAACGGGACGGCGCTACGTGCCACACAGCCGAAGCTACACTCGATGTTTTGCGCCCTGTTTTTGAAGATCGCATTACCAGCCGCAGAGCTGATGTCGTTTGGCCACCTCGGAGCTGCGATTTGACACCGTTGGACTATTATTTGTGGGGTGCCCTCAAAGATAAGTGTTACGTCGACAAGCCAGAGACAATTGACGCTTCAAAGGACAATATTCGGAAGCCATTGGTGAAATACAGCGGCACACAATCGATAATGTGCTTAAAAATTGGACCGATCGTGTAGGCTACTGCATGGCCAGCCGAGGCAGCCATTTGAATGAAATTATTTTCCATTATTAACCGAAAGGATTGTACTTTCAAAAAAAAAAATGAGAAAATATTCAGAAGTTTTTTATAGCATTTCAAAAAAAAATACCTCAAAAAAAGGTTACCCTCAATTACCTGAACTTTATTAATTAGAAACTTTGGGGCCATAGTGGATGATTTAAAAGCAAAATTCATTGAGTTATTATATAATAATAATTATATGTAATAAATTAGCACTCAATCTTTAAATGAAAGCAAACCTTACGATTTTTCAAACCGCCCTTATCATTTAACGCCAATCTCTTACCTTAAAACTATTTTAGCAGCATTAGGAACAGGAAGTTATCACAAGGAGCTGGATCTGTAGAATTATTATGATATGAAAGTAATTCGCTATCACGCTTATTGTTCCGATCATTTCTGGAGGATCCGACCTGGACTTATAAATTGTGCTTGAAAAAACTTTAAACTGTTGAATTTCCGTCAATAAACTAAAAATGTTTTCAAATGACCAGATTTGCCTTTATATTCAGCAGTCCATTCATAGAATTCTTTTCGAGAAAGTCACAAGTTGTTCGCCTTTTAAACGACAACTTGAATTTAGTCTGGTAAGAGAACAGCCTTTAAGTCTGTTGACCTATTTATTAAAGAATCAATAGACAGCCAAGCTGTCCCTTTGTGACTTAGGTCAGTGTATTGAGGTGTTGTCTTTTTGAATTGAAATAAGCACTTTTATGGGATGGAAGTTGGCAATTGGAGTTTTGGAATTTTGGATTTTTTCCAAGTTTCCGGGTTTTTCCCGACCAACTACATATATGTCATAAGCGACATTGGTTCTTAATACACATGAAAAAATCATTGGATAGATCGCCAGAAAATTACAAAACAAAAATGTCATGTATACAAATCATTGAGTCATTTTAGCCGAAAATTAAAATTTTACAAAACTATCCAATTTGTATTTTTTGTTTGCCATCTCGGCAGATATCTCAAAGATCGGGCCGGCGCACTGAACTGGATGAGTGATAGCAACTCTGGACAGTCCACAGAAGCATTAATAATACCATGTAAAAACAGCAATGAAGCTATATCACTTATAGAAGTCAAATATTTTAAAGATATAAGCAAACATCTACTTTCGTACGATGGAAATGGTGCAGAAAAGTTTAAAGAGTTTAAAGCAAACTTCATAAACGTCTTTTGAACTTTCTCAACACGATTAATATGTACTGATGCATTTGGGCTCCAAATGAAAGAAGCATATTTAAGCGTGAAGAGCTTTATTTACAACTTTAGTAACTCCACTGAAGTTTTCCAGCAATTTTTCTATTTTGTAGAACATTTTAGTCCTTAAATGTCCTTTTTGAAAGGGCTTTTTTTGATTTTCTCGAAAAAGGGGACAAATTGGCCCCTAAAGAGAGGAGCTAGAGGGTTAAGATCTTCCACAAAAATGAGCCTCATGCCACAATTGACAGGCGCTGTTTAATATGAAGTAAATCGGTTCAGATTTAGATATAGCTTTTGATCACATTTAACACAACACCTTATATTTAAGTCAGATTACGATGTATTTAAACCAAAAAGTATCACTTCAGAAACCAAGCCGACAATTCCCAAAAAAACAACTAATAATAAATAAGTAATAATGAAAATATCCCCCTAAATATGATTTTTTCGAACACCGAAAATTTAAAACAAAAATTTTTACATCTAAAATCAGATGATAATTCCCAAACAAGGGTGACAGTGCACAAAAAAAGCGGTCGGGTGTTCATTGAATATTGAAAAAACTTTCTGAACTGAATTCCAAAATGTACTACATTCAAAACACATAGAAAGTCAATCAAATTGTTCAATAATCAGACAACACAAAAACTAAAAAATTACTATAATTTCCGTTTTCTTGACTTAAGTCGACTTTTGACGAATGAATATTTATTTTTTGCAACCTTTCTTTACTATTGTGCTAAAAAAACAAAAGAAATACAAAATTCAAATAAAAAATTCCCTATAGCAGGTTACAAATAAATTAACTCACACAACAATATAGGAGTATCGGTGTCGAAAATACTCTAAAACAGGATTTAATTTCGAATGGAAAGAGTAACGGCCACTTTCCGCCCATCTTTGCACAACTATTTACACTGGATCTACTAACACAAAATTTCAGCACTCTAGGTGTGATAGAACTGACAGTATTCGATAATAGGTTTTAACTTCGTATTTGAGATACAACGCCCTCTTTTCCAATACCGCCCATTTTTGGCACAACTACGCACATTGATGCTAGATGCACTTACACAAAATTTCAGCACTCTAGGAGTCATAGAACTGGCAATATTCAATAATAGATTTTAACTTTGTATGGGAGGTGCCACGCCCACTATTCCAATATCGCCCATTTTTAGCTTAACTGTATAGACTAATAATTAGTGAATTTTCACATAAATTCAAGACTCTATCTGCAACAGTACTCCGAATATGCTAATTTATAAAAAACGAATAAAACTCCAATTTGTGTGGGAGGTGCCACGCCACTGAAATTTATATAGCCTATTCTCACCACCGGTTCAGTATGAACATATCGTGAAATTTCAAGAAGATCGGTCCAGTAGTTTAGGTTGCTATAAAGAACAAACAAACAAACACAGATTCATATATATATATAGGATTTTGCCTTAAAGATACACATTTTAATAGTTGTACCTACTTCAGCAACTTTTAAATATAATAATTTATTTTTTTATCTAATGGTTTTCTGTTCACTTTGTTACATTTCGTTGAAGTATTTAAAAGTTATCCTCCAAATACCGGATATAAATAGAAGTCATCGTAGCAACATCACTTACCCCAACCCCGCTGAGCTGTTGTGACCTGAGCTGATGTGGCTTCGTAGTGTCAACATGCCCGCAAAGACATGGTTGGCAGCAAACCACCAACATCAGGCTGTTGTTTCGCGTGAATAGAACAACTCCTCGAACAACAAAATTCCATTTGCATATAACAAGGCTTAGCCCCCTAAAAGTATGCAGCAACAAATTTCTAAGTGCTTAGTAAACAGCAATAACAACAGGGATTTAAGAGATTTCAACAGAGAGAGAGAGGGAGTGGTGGATGTGGACGAAAACTGTATTTGTCTAACCGCGAAGCACCAACCAACTGCAGCGAAAGTACCGGGAAATATTTGTTTTCGGCCCCCTTGTAAAGTCATGTGTTCTTCAAGAGCTTTAATGACTGAAGTGCATGTGTTTTTGTCATTGTTTGTTGTTTTTGGGGGAAAGCTGAAATTCATTTTCGATATTTGGCGTAGTTTGTTTTAGAGGGTGATTTTTTAAAAGCTATTGGAAAGTTTTTCAAAAACAAAAACACATACAATTCAGAAAAATGCATGAAATCTTTATGTGAATCGAAAGTACGGTCCATATAATTTAATGGTTGAAGATTATTTCATGCAAATGTTTACCTTGACTGCGCCTCAAATGGTCCATCCGCTTAGTCCACTTTTGGCATTTCCACGTTTTTGAGTAAAAGAGGCCCAATTGCTGCGAACGGCGGCGAATCGATAATTGATGGTCATCATTAACACTGGCCGATACAGCTGCGATATATTCATCAGTTCGCACTCTACGTAAGCGTTTTGGTGGTTTAATGTCCAACAATGTAAATTTGGTGCGAAATTTAGTCACACTAGCCCGAATAGCCGCTTCAGAGTGTCGATTAAACTTAAAATACATTGTTTTTTTTTATAGAAAGCTTTTAGGCTGAGGTACATTTCAATTTCGCTCTTGATTTGTTCGCAATATATTTAAGCAATTACTAAAATATGCTACAGATGGAAATTTAAAAAAAGTCTATGATTTCAACATCTCCACCAAAAAATTAGGATTTTGTGAATCCCAAACCAATTAAGTTTCAACGTGTCTACCGAAAAATTAGAATGTTGTGAATTCTATAAAAAATGTTCATATTTTCTTATTTAAATTTTTCATTTATTTTCATTGACATTTTTATAAATAGTCCAAATTCTCAAGGGATTCCTAAAATTGTCACTATAACAAAGTAACCATTAATTTACTTTCGCAAAGAAATTTTTCGAACAGTCATTTATGCTATTGACAGTCGTGCTGCCCTTGTCGTTGGGAGGTTTAGAACTTTTTCCTCCGCCCACTGTATATTCACAAAATGTCAGTTTGTCAGTTTGCACGTAAATGACATTTTCACAGACGCACTGAAGGCAAATGTCGTAAAAGTTTTTTGTTTGTCAGCCAAGTGATAAATTATTTGGAAATTAGTGCATACTTTTGGGAGTTAAGTTTGCAAATGTGTGCAATTGGGGGGCAGAGGTAGGTATTGATGGCTTTTTGGAAAGATAAACTCTTGTAGATCTCATGCCCTAATCCTTTCGCACTTAATATACAAAATGGAAATGGAAAATTGTGAAGAAACTTACAAAAAAACTCAATCACTCAGCATAAAGTGTATGCCATAGTCGTACATTATTAATATACCGAATATGACTGCCATTACTAGCCATGTCCTTACATTTAATACAAATTTCAGAAATTTTAATTATTGGAAATAAAAAATAATTCAAATCGAAATTTAAATTTCCTGAAGACAGCATAATTTTCAACTTTTTTGGGGGAAATAATAACATAACTTCTTTATCTAAAAACTGAAGTTTCAAGCGACATGAATGCGTGAAAAAAATTAAATCAGATAATCAAGAGGAGAGAGTATTGCAAATGCACAACAAATGTTGCCTGAAATTAAATTTTTACTTGAGACACTCGCATTTTTCTGTCATTACTATTTGTATATCCACACTTTTCGTATTATTTATAATATCTTCTGTCCATGAACCTCCGTCATACCTTCATTAAGTCTCCAGACATTAATTGACACGTTAACTGTCATTTGTACCAGAGCAATATCCTCAATTAAAGTCTTTATCCCTTTACCTCCTGCTGAGGTAAGTCAATTAACTGGTGTTTACCCTTACTTACCTTTCGCCTTAAGGCATGTATCACTAATTGAGATAAAATTATATTAATTTTAATAGAAATGTGTTAAATTTTAGACACGTGTTGCTACAGTGCTCTCAGTAGACAGCCACACATTAGGGCATTTCGGATTTTTTTAATAAATTTATCATTTTTACTAGTTTTCCAATTTGGTATTTGTTATCGTTGGAAATTAAATATTATTATTATATGTATTAGAATAAAAAAAAATATTAACACTGAATTTTTTAAGTACAAAATTCGACTAAAGGATTTTAAGGGGTTACACGACTTTGGCAGACCAAAAAAAAAACAGATATAAAAATAAATTTTTATTATGCAGCAATTACAAAACAAAGGAAAATACTTTTTTAAATTGGAAAAGTAACAAAGATAGATTTTGGCCATCAAGTTTGACCATGTTTTGAAAACCCATGGTGTTGGTGTGCATTTTTCCTCCGTTCATCCGGAATCATTTAAAAAATCAAACAAATTTTTTTCTTATTCAGGAAGGTTTTTGGCTATCGTAGGATTTTTATACCCTCCACTTTGTCATTCCGTTTGTAACACCTTGAAATATCGACCTGAGACCCTATAAATTATATATATTCTTGATCGTCATAAAATTCTAAGACGATCTATGTCTGTCCGTTCGTCCGTCAGTTGAAAGCACGCTAGCATCCAAACGAAAGGAGCTAGAACGTTCAAATTTTCCATAAATTCGTCTTATAGTCGTAGATCGGTTTGGGATTGAAACGGGACAAAATCAAAACAAAGGACTAAAAATACCCACAACAATACCTAATATTTTAGCGTATTTAAGCATGTTTTTTGAATATGTCTGTTTATATTTGCTTGATATTTAGTATGCACATTCCCCTTAGAGCAAAAACGTGCACCATAAAGAGATTCTTATTTGTAGGGGGTGAAATGGGGCAAAAAAGGGATAAAAATGGTACATATTAAACAACGACAGCTACAAACACGAAATTCGGTGTGTACATTCCTCAAATTGAGTAGATACATAATATAAAAATATTTTTTTCCCAATTCGTACTTTTAAGGGGTAAAATGGGAACAGAGGGATAAAATTGGTACCAACCAAATGGCTGTACCTAGAATAAAGAAATTCGGTGTATACATCCCTCTGATTTCGTAGACACTTAAAATAAACGGAATTTTCGAAATTCGTACTTTTTGGGGTTAAAATGAAAAAGGGGATAAAAATAGTTCCAAACAAATGACCGCAGCTATAGTCATGAAATTCGTAGTATACATTCCTTTGTCTACGTAGACATGAAAAATAAAAGGTTTTTTTTTTCCAAATTCGTACTTTCAAGGGATACAATGTGTACTGAGGGATAAAAATAGTACCAACTAAACGACTACACCTAGAATAATGAAATTCGGTGTATACATTTCGCTGATTGCGTAGACACGGAAAATAGACGGATTTTTCGAAATTCATACTTTTTGGGTTTGGGAAAAAGGGGATACAAATGACCGCAGATAGAGTCATGAATTCGGAGTATATATTCCTCTGACTGCGTAGACACGGAAAATAAATGGACTTTTCGAAATTCGTACTTTCAAGGGATACAATGATACAGAGGGATACAAATAGTACCAACTAAACGACTACAGCTAGAATGATGAAATTCTTATTGCGCAGAAACGCCAAGGGGGTAAAAATGGTACCAACCAAATGGCCGCAGCTGGAATCATGGAATTCGGTGTATACATTTCTCTGACTGCATAGACAGCAATATAAATTTTTTTTCCAAATTCGTACTTTTTCTTTTACGGCAAAAATTGGTTGAATCATGAAGTTAGGTTATTTTGCACTATGTACGGTAATATGGAAATACAACCAACTGTAGCACCCACTATCTACCAATATTTATGGCATTTGAGACTTTTGAAAATATATATATATAAATATGAGAATAGTTATTTTTTGAATTGTCGTATTGGTAGCCTTGCCTTATAAGCGGGGTTTAAAATAATTAAAATATTATATATATTTATAAAATTATTTTTCCATTTTTTGTATTTGTTTTGGTTTGGCCATATTAAAAAATTTATATTTTTCTGTAATATTACTGCACTTCTACGAAAATCGACATCCCCTGTGGAATGCAGTCCATGGTGGAGGTCGAACTTGACACCGTTTTCACTTGTTTTCTTTAATTTTTTGAAAAATTGGCAGCTGGCAATTTTCATCAAAATTTCGGCCAAAAAAATGCATAACTTTTAAACAGGACTTTAAATCACAAAAAAATACGATATGCGATTGACAATACTGTATATAATAAATAAAAAATCGACCAAAATCGCTTCGGTAAATAGATTACGTTATGAGGAGTTTTACACAGGACTACTTCCACATTTTTGACTGCATCGAAAAAACTATAGATAACCCCACTGGGAAATTATCAGAGTATTTGAAGAGAAAAATTAAAAAAGTTTTTTTTTTTTAAATAAATTTATTTTTATACACTCCACGATAGTTTGTAACACCCAAAAGGAAGCGACACCCATTGTTAATTTTACCGATCGACGATAGAATCACTTTTTGAACCGATTTAGCTATGTCCGCCTGTCTGTCCATCTATTCTTGTAATCAGAGTACAGGTCGCAACTGTAACCAGAAGATTTTAACGTAACGGAGTTTTTCGAGATAAGGACGAACGGTATTTAATTTGAAGAAAATCGGTTCAGTTTTAGATTAGCCTCCATACGAATTTCGCTTCCGATTTGACTCTTTCCACATATTTTAAAAGATCTTAAAAATTGGCAAAACATCTTATATTTCAACCAGAAACACCTATGTTGATAGTAGGTCAGGTCGCTTCGGATTTATATATAGCTGCCATTCAAATTTCGTTCCCGATTTGATTTTTTTCCGCTCTAGAAACTTAATATTTCAACTGATGTTTTTCAAAACACCCATGGCTAAACACATCAGATTTCAAAAAGGAATTAGTGAAAGTGGGCCACATCGTCAAGTTTAAAATTTTTCCCGATTTCACTTTCTTCCCGAATTCAATTGTAATGGGGTCGAAAGTGGAGGGTATAATATAGTCGGCCCGCCCGTCTTTAGCCTTTCCTTACTTGTTTTCTATGATTTAAAGATTGCTGTACTACTAACTCATCAAGAAGAACACATCGCATTAACGATGCTAGTTTGCAAGGAATGATAATTTCTTTCAGATCAAATATTAAAAAAATCACCTTTTTTCTAAAAATATAAAACATTCGTATTTTACAGCATGGGCATGACCCACAATTATTAATGTTTTGAGCTAAATTAAAAAAATTGTTGGGAAATCGGAGGCAACAAAAAATATGGGCTTTGGCAAACGAATTCAATTCCTGAGCCAATGTGGGGCGATACAAACCAATGCACAAAGACATAATTCCCCACCGGATGGTATGAACTGAAATATGAAAATTGCCAAAATGAAGTAAATCGTCACGACTGGCAGCATTAGGAAGAACAGCCAAGAAAATTGACAGATAAATGGTCACGGCGAGCATGGCTAGATAATCTGATAAATGGATGTCTGTCAGATTCATATTAATTACTTCATGGTTTTAAATATAGTTTTACATTGAGAATTAGTAAACTATTTATAAAATTATTATGAATTTTACATTTATTATTCACACCTTTCGATAGTTTAAACTATAAATATTTTTAAGCAAATACTGCTCTTTATTTCCTTTTCCAATTACAACGATTACATTTGTTGAATGTATGTAAGATTATTTTAATATAAGTGACTGAGTAAAACACTAAATTTTTGCCAGTATTTCTTGTAAATTACCTAACCAAACTTACATTTATGAAATTCTTTGATGTGGTCTTTTAATAACGTTCATTATGATATATTTTTTACAAAAAAATCTTAAGAAGATTTTTCTTTTCGTCGGAGTATAAAATAATATATTTTCATGCGCTTTTGATGTCAATCCCAGGCAATAGTTATACCAAAAATATGTCCTGTAAAACATAAAAACACATTATTTCTGTCTTAGGAACAAAGTCTCATAGTATAACATGGAGGTTTGCAAATTGTTGCAACATTTTGTGGTCGTTATTGCAGTTGTTGTAGTTGCGGTGACAACAATGGTTTGTGGCGTAGTAAAGAGATTTTCAACGATTTGTGTTTTGTATCTGGTTGACTCTATTAACTGCACTCAAAACGAGTGGAGAAATATAGTGGAGATGCAAATTGTGGCCTTAGACTTGGAAAGAGATTGTCATTGCTTGGGTGTATGCTAGCGTGAGTAAAGCCCAAAAGTATGTTTTAATTTTTACTGAAACCGAAAGCCCTCTGAAGCAGACAATTAAAACAGTGGATTTATTTAAATATTTAATTGCAAATTTGTTAGATTTTGGCAGACAAGGGAAATAAAGTGGGCTCTAATCTCTAATTAGAAATTGAGCAGACTTCAAAGTAGCACATTTTTCCGGGAAAATTTTTACTAAATTTAATTGTAAAAATCTCAATTTCACTTTTTAATGATTATGGCACATCATAATCACCCGACACCCGACGAAGGCTTTCACATGCCAGAAATCTTGATAGTGGTAGTGAGCAGCCAAATAATAAATGTCACCAAGCCATTTGTAAATAAATTTACATTCTATAAAATATAGATGCAAAAGGGTCTTGCGCTAGGAGAATGTCCCACTTGAAATCAAAGATCAATAATCTATATATATAAAAGAGTTGCGTTACTGACTGACTGACTTATCATTGACCAGCCCCCAGACCAAACGGCTGAAGCTAGGGTCATGAAATTTTCAGGGTAGTTCCCACATATGACGTAGACGTCGACTAAGAAAGGGTTTTACGAAATTTGTACTTTTAGGGGGTAAAATGGGACAAAAAGGGATAAAGATCGAACCTTCGTCCTGACTAAACGGCAGTAGCTAGAAACATGAAATTCGGTGTGTTCCTTGCAATGACCATACAGACGAACTACAAACAGGGATTTTTCGAAATTTGTACTTTTAAGGGGGAAAGAGACAAACAAGGGATAAAAATGGTACTAATTTAAGCGCAGTAAAATTGGATTTTCGAAATTGTACTTATAAGAGGTGTGCGGGACAAAAAGGGATAAAAATGGTACCAACTAAAGTTTTGCAGCTATAGTCGTGGAATTTGGTAAGTAAATTCCTCTGACCATGTAGAAGCGCAGTAAAATTAGATTTTTCGATATTTGTACTTTTAAGGGTTGCGCGGGACAAAAAGGGATAAAAATGATACTAACTAAAGTATTGCAGCTAGAATCTTGAAATTTGATATGTAAGTTCTTCTGACCATGTCGAAGCGCAGTAAAATTGAATTTTTCGATATTTATACTTATAAGAGGTTAGCGGAACAAAAAGGGATAAAAATGGTACCAAATAAAGTATTGCAGCTATAGTCGTGGAATTTGGTATATAAATTCCTCTGACCAGGTATAAGCCCATACAAATTGGATTTTTCAAAATTTGTACTTTTAAGGGGAGAGCGGGACAAAAAGGGATAAAAATGGTACCAACTCAAGTATCGCAGCTAGAATCTTGAAATTTGATTTGTAAGTTCTTCTGACCATGTAGAAGCGCAGTAAAATTGGATTTTTCGAAATTGTACTTATAAGAGGTGAGTGGGACAAAAATTGATAAAAATAGTACCTACTAAATTATTATAGCAATAATCGTGAAATTTGGTATGTAAATTCCTCTGACCATGTATAAACGCATTAAAATTGGATTTTTTCAAAATTTGTACTTATAAAGGATGAGCGGGATAAAATAGTATCAACTAAAATATTGGAGCTATAGTAGTGAAATTTGATGTGTAAATTCCTCTGACATCGTAGACTTGCAACATAAATTGATTTTTTGAAATTTGTACTTTTAAAGGGAGAGCGGGACCAAAAGGGATAAAAGTGGTTCCAACTTTAGGATTACAGCTAGAATCATGAAATTTAGTATGTAAATTCCTCTGATCATGTAGAAGCGCCATCAAAATGGATTTTTTTCGAATAAAAGGCTCTGCGGTTGTAATTTTTTGTTAAAAACTGGGTAGAAAATGATACAAAATATTTATACGAAGGGATATCAGGTAAAACAGTGCACATCGACAAGCCCAGTCCTTTGACTGTATATGAGTACTATGTTTCCAATTTACTATTTTAGAAAATAAAATCAAATAAATATTATCCTAAAACAGAGACGGATAAAACTAATAACAAATACCTGGCTTTTTCGCGTGCGAAGCAGCGGGTACTGCTAGTATATATGTATATACTTCATAGGGTCTCATGTCGCTATTTCTAGGTATTATATACGGAATGACTAACTTTTCATACCCCCATCCTATGCTGGAGAGTATAATAACAACGTAGACGAGCTGTAGTAATTTGTTACAATAATTCCTGTAATTGAAAGAAATGCTCATACTCACTCGCACTCACTAATTGTTTTGGGGAAATGACTTCTACTTCAGCTGCATTAAAAACGAGAAACCCAACCTTAAAACAAACAAAAATTATCTCTTTCATAATCCGCCATGTTGACAACATTCAAAAGTCAATTAAAAGCAAAAGCCAGTAAAATGCAAATAGACGACGGCGACAAGGAAAACGGAAAAACACACACAACAATTATTGTCTACAAAAAAGACGGGATTTGTGATAATAAAAAACTCAACAAGGCGACAAATGCCACACCAGCGACACACCACTCCTGTGACCACTCTCCCCTCCACACAAAAAAAATAGTCGCTGCAACTAGAGTATTCCAAAAAGAAGTATCCCCACCAAAAAAATCCCCCGAAAGAACATCATAGCTAATAATACAACGGAAATGGAATATATAAAGATAACGCCAGCCAAGCTACACAGACCGGAAGTAAGCTCAAGTGCGACACCCCAAGGGGAGTGTATGTCCGTGAATGGTTTTTTGGGTGGTGGTGTTCATATTGTTGCCGTTCACTGGCATTGCTTGCCCTAACATTGCTTTATGTAAATTTATGCTAACTTAATAACGCGCCAACAGCAGAAATAGCGAAAAGAGCCATGGTGTGCGGATATCTTCATATGCTCGCCCGGGAGATTTTAAGGAACCATGTTAGCTGTATGCACTATGTGTAAATGGAGAAAAATGGAATTGAAAAAAAAAGAAACAATTTTCATAAGTTTACGTGAGTGCATGAACATGTTAAAAAGGAGACAATAAATAAAATGAAAAACAAATATTGACTGAATATACAACAATTTGTTGCTAATGTATTTCGGACAGAGAAAATAACATGCATAATTTTCATGGAGGGTTATTACTCTACACAAGAAAGAAATAAGAAGTTTTTGCCGGAGACCTAAAAAATATTTGATTATTGAGTTATGCTGATTCATAAAATCAATACAAACGATTTTTATGGACAATTAAAGAAATGATAATAATTAAATTTCACATATCGATCATTCCATGTCAAACCGAACACCTCTTTTAAATATTTGATTCGTAGAAGACGAAAAAAAACCGAAATTTTCTTTCAAAATATATGATCAATTGAAAATTGCGAAAATCAAGAAAAACGTGCCGAGGTATGAACATTGAAATTAGTGTAGTGAGAAAACGCGTGGGCACACTTCAAAGAATGATGGCTAATTTTAAAGGCAATTACAAGTTCTTTTCGCCGGCGTTCTTGTCTATTGACTGCTACTGACAATAATTTTGTGTATTTCTGATTTTTCTTATTCTTTTGTATTTATACACTCCACGAGAGTATTTTGTCTTTGTGCATTTGTTTGTAACACCCAAAAGGAAGGGAGATAGACCCATTGTTAATTATACCGTTCGGCTTAGAATCACTTTCTGAGTCGATTTAGCAATGTCCGTCTGTCTGTCAGTCTGACCATCTATTGTTGTAATCACGATGCAGGTCGCAATTGTAGCCAGAACCTAACGAAACTTTGAACAACGAAGTTTTTCGGGACAAGGACGACCGCTGTTTAATTTGAAGAAAATCGGTTCAGATTTAGATATAGACCCCATACGAATTTCACTCCCGATTTGACCCTTTTCACTCTAGATACCATATATTTTAACACATTTTCTTCAACCTTATATTTCAACTGGAAACGCCTGTGGTAAAAATGTGTTAGATCGGTTCAGATTTATATATAGCTCCTATACAAATTTCGTTCCCATTTTGAATTTTTCCGCTTTAGAATCCACATATTTCAACAGATTTTCTTCTAAATTCGCAAAAAACTTATTTTTCAACGGGAAACACCTGTGGTAAATATGTGTTAGATCGGTTCAGATTTATATATAGCTCCAAAAAAAAATTTTTCCGTTTTCACTTTTTTACTGAATTGAATTGTATTCCGATAGAAAGTCGGCCCTGCCCGACTTTATCCTTTTCTTACTTGTTTTATATTGTACTTTTGTCTATTTTTTTCCCCGAATTAATAGACATGGAAGCTCTTTTTATTTTATTTTTCTTTTTCGTTTGTATTTTTTTGGTCTGTAATCAATATTTGATTTGAACTGGGATATTGTCCTGGCTCAATACCATTTTACATCTAAATTTAATAGAATGAAAGGTTATAATAACTAGTAAATCAAAAAAAAAAAAAATTTTTTCAAATCCATGCTTTATGCAAGCAGAATTCTATTGGGCCCAGAAATTCTTTTTTAGTTATCTTTTGTAGAAGGAAAAATTACTTCGTTATCAGGAGCAGAAATAATAGATTTTTAATTTGTGGTTTGTATGGGAGGTACCACTTTTGCACCAATACCGCCCATTTTTGGCAGAACTACGCACATTGATGGTAGATGCACTTACACCAAATTTCAGCACTCTAGGTGTCATAGAACTGACAATATTCAATAATAGGTTTTAACTTCGTATGGGAGGTGCCACACCCACTTTTCCAATACCGCCCATTTTTGGCACAACTATGCGAATTGATGCTAGATGCACTTACACAAAATTTCAGCACTCTAGGTGTCATAGAACTGACAATATTCAATAATAGGTTTTAACTTCGTATGGGAGGTGCCACGCCCACTTTTCCAATACCGCCCCTTTTTGGCACAACTATGCGAATTGATGCTAGATGCACTTACACAAAATTTCAGCACTCTAGGTGTCATAGAACTGACAATATTCAATAATAGGTTTTAACTTCGTATGGGAGATGCCACGCCCACTTTTCCAATACCGCCCATTTTTGGCACAACTATGCGAATTGATGCTAGATGCACTTACACAAAATTTCAGCACTCTAGGTGTCATAGAACTGACAATATTCAATAATAGGTTTTAACTTCGTATGGGAGGTGCCACGCCCACTTTTCCAATACCGCCCATTTTTGGCACAGCTATGCACATTGATGCTAGATGCACTTACACAAAATTTCAGCACTCTAGGTGTCATAGAACTGACAATATTCGATAATAGGTTTTAACTTCGTATGGGAGGTGCCACGCCCACTTTTCCAATACCGCCCCTTTTTGGCACAACTATGCACATTGATGGTATATGCACTTACACAAAATTTCAGCACTCTAGGTGTCATAGAACTGACAATATTCAATAATAGGTTTTAACTTCGTATGGGAGATGCCACGCCCACTTTTCCAATACCGCCCATGTTTGGCACAACTATGCGAATTGATGATAGATGCACTTACACAAAATTTCAGCACTCTAGGTGTCATAGAACTGACAATATTCGATAATAGGTTTTAACTTCGTATGGGAGGTTCCACGCCCACTTTTCCAATACCGCCCATTTTTGGCACAGCTATGCACATTGATGCTAGATGCACTTACACAAAATTTCAGCACTCTAGGTGTCATAGAACTGACAATATTCGATAATAGGTTTTAACTTCGTATGGGAGGTGCCACGCCCACTTTTCCAATACCGCCCCTTTTTGGCACAACTATGCACATTGATGGTATATGCACTTACACAAAATTTCAGCACTCTAGGTGTCATAGAACTGACAATATTCAATAATAGGTTTTAACTTCGTATGGGAGATGCCACGCCCACTTTTCCAATACCGCCCATTTTTGGCACAACTATGCGAATTGATGCTAGATGCACTTACACAAAATTTCAGCATTCTAGGTGTCATAGAACTGACAATATTCAATAATAGGTTTTAACTTCGTATGGGAGGTTCCACGCCCACTTTTCCAATACCGCCCATTTTTGGCACAGCTATGCACATTGATGCTAGATGCACTTACACAAAATTTCAGCACTCTAGGTGTCATAGAACTGACAATATTCAATAATAGGTTTTAACTTTGTATGGGAGGTGCCACGCCCCTTTGTCCAATTGGTAAAATTTTTCCATTTCCTTGTATTGTCATCGAAAATGATTAAGTGTGCAAAATTTGAGCAAAATTGGTTGAGAAAAAAGCTTTCAAAAATTGATTTCAAATTTTGTGGCACACAAACATATATAAAGAGTGATTTTTTTGAGGTTAGGATTTTCATGTATTAGTATTTGACAGATCACGTGGGATTTCAGACATGGTGTCAAAGAGAAAGATGCTCAGTATGCTTTGACATTTCATCATGAATCGTCTTACAAACGAACAACGCTTGCAACTTATTGAATTTTATTATCAAAATGCGTGCTCTGTTAAGAAAGTTCATTGCGCGCTTCCATTTTATGGTCAGTTTAATCGACCCACTGAAGCGGCTATTCGGGCTATTGTGACTAAATTTCGCACCAAATTTACATTGTTGGACATTAAACCACCAACACGCTTACGTAGAGTGCGAACTGAAGAAAATATCGCAGCTGTATCGGCCAGTGTTAATGATGACCACCAATTTTCGATTCGTCGCCGTTCGCACCAATTGGGTCTCTGTTACTCAAAAACGTGGAAATGCCAAAATTGGACTAAGCGGATGGACCACCTAAGACGCAGCCGCGGTCAACATTTAAATGAAATTATCTTCAAAAAGTAAATGTCATGGACCAATCTAACGTTTCAAATAAAGAACCGATGAGATTTTGCAAATTTTATGCGTTTTTTAAAAAAAAAGTTATCAAGCTCTTAAAAAATCACCCTTTAGAAAGTAACCTTATATAAAGCATGGAATAAATGTCACCATGTCATTTGTAAATAAATTTGCATTATATTAAATATAGATGAAAAATGGTCTTGAGCCAGGACAATATCCCAGTTCAAATCAAATAAATTTTTATTCTTGACTCATTGGTCTTATTGTTGGACGTTTAGATCGCCATTTTGTGGTTTTTCAATGTGACAACAAAAAACTCATATTTCTTGGAAACATTTTGTTAAAACTTCAATTTCCTTCCGATGTTCATCATTTATACATCATTCGAAAGGTATTGACTGCAGCTATTTATTTTTTTTATAAAATGCTAAACCCATATACGAAAAAAAAATCAGTTGCCACAATGAAAAAAAGAAATAAATACGAGACAAATATCAAAATTTATATTTAAAGTGCTTTCATGGGTATATTAATTCAGAAAAAAATTGGACAGAAATGCAACATACAAAATTACATGGGAAAAACATGATTTTTTGGGTTGTTTTCAGGAGCGTCTAACTCACAGACGACTAGGAACGAAATATTTTGCAAATCAGCATTAAACAATCCAAACTTTAAGTTTCGTGGGGTGAAAGGAAAAGGTTTTTCTAATGTATATATACTTCGTCGCATAGTAGGGGGTGGTATAAAAATAGAAATGCCACGCCAAAAATAAACGCAGAATTTTGCAAATTGAAGATCAATAATTTCCAGTCATTCAGGAAACAATTTTTTTATTTATACTCAATAACAAATATATATATTTTTTTCAAATTTTAAATTCTATGGACATGTTAAAACCTTTCACAATTTTCAGAAAAAGTCTAGCTTGTTCTTAAACATCCGGAATTGAATTATCTACATTCCTAACATATCGGTAATTCAATATTTTTTCTATTCAAAATTTAAAATGTCAACTTTTTTGAAAAATCAAAAACGTTGATTTAGTCTTAAAATTAGTAGATCTATTATTAATGATATTGGCCATATCCAAAGGGAATAGATGAGTACATTATTATGTTAATGACAATCAATTGAAATCTGATTGATGTTATGGACAAAAAGTTGAGCTATCCAAAAAATAAAATCTTCCGTAGAAGAGAGTGTACAAATCCAGCATATTTTAAAAAATAACCATTTATTCTTTTCAATTGTTTTATTTTATTTTTCTATTTATTAATAAATACAATTTACAGATAATAATAAAAAGGTGCCCTATTCCTAAAAATTTTATCTCAGCAAAATCTTTCACTGGGTTATCCTTGCACTTATACCAAGTCTACTGAAATTCTGTACATGTGTTCTTATTGCAATTTATTATTTTTTGTATTTTGCCCACAGTGGGATATTACCTTCATTTTGCTCTTGCTGGTCTTAACATAATTTCCTTTGTGTCCTCACTCAATAAATGAAGCACTTACCACGAGCCCAACATGAGATATGAAGGTTAACAATTTAATTAATTTATTAACACTTGGAAATAAATACAAAGTTATGTTTATAGCCGAATGTAATATGAAAAATAAACGGCGGTGGTTGAGAGTGAAAGATATAAATGAGCTATAAATTTGAAAGGTGAATACTTTGCGAAGATGATAAAACCCAGAAACAGCTGCAAATTAATATGCAAATAGAGCGAGTCAAAAACTTGCGATGGACAGTGGTGGAAAATGAGCCATAGTAGGAAGGCAGAAAGAAGAGGGAACAGAAAGAACGATAGCTCAATAAGTGGATATAGGAGCGGCGAACAAACAAGCAAATGAACAAACAAGCTGACAGGTAAACGGATGAAATGGATGGACTGAAATGGTCTGAAATGTCAAGATCTTTTTTTATATTTTAAGGTCCGACTACTAATAGGATCATGGAATAATAAGCATATTAAGTTGGTTCACGAGAAAACCTGATGTTTTCAACAACCGGGAATAAAATTTTGATTCTTTAATGATGTAAAAAATATATTTTTCGTAAACAAATTTTAATCACTAAAATGTCAGTTGTAGAAATGAACAATTGGTCCAACTCATTTTTTGATTTTCTTTTTTTTTTGTTAGGCCACTCTTACTTTAATCACTCCAAATTTGAAGTATATAATCTTTAGTTTCAAAAAATAATGGACTTCTTAAGTTTTGCTAAGACTTTTGATACATATCTTTTAAATTATTTTTTAGCATTGGAATTAATTTATTTCCCATTATTTCTCAATCGACGAGCGTAGTCTGTCACGCAGTGTAGGCTGAAGACAATAAATAACCATTAATTTATCACTCATGCATTTTGGGAAAGTTTTTCCCATTCTCTCTTTAATCAAGGCTTTGGAGGCTTCTCTATGTCCATTTACATGTCTTTCTTTAAGGACCTCCTTCGGTGATAGTTGAGTTTGTTTGCTTCATTAATCATGTGTCTTTTTCTATCAAACTGAACTGAAAACATATGCAATATATGTGACAGTTAATGTTATTAATGTCCAATCAATGAAAGTGAAGAAGAGTTTGCAATATAAATATACAGTGAAGAGTAAGAAAAAAAGAAACAATGAGAAAAATGAATATAAAATATTTTTTTTTTACCGAGACGTAAAAATTTATTTCTTGTCTGACTTAAGATATAGTGATTCTTAACATCAACACAAAATTGGATATTTATATAGGGTCCGCCATCTAACGTTTTTTTTAACTATTCAACCGTTGGACTATTATTTGTGGGGTGCCCTCAGCAGCCATTTGAATGAAATTATTTTCCATTATTAACCGGAAGGATTGTACTTTGAAATAAAAAAAGAAATTTGAGAAAATATTCAGTAGTTTTTTTATTTGTAAAAAAAAGTTATTTGGCGGTCCCTATAATTATATTTATTTATATATTTTTTTATTTTTTTATATATTTTTTTAAATAAAATCCCAATTTTGTCCAAGGAACCTTGTACTATACGTATAGATCCAATCATTCATCATTATTGCGAAAAAAATGGGATTTTTCAAGTGATATTGCCCCGCAGACGCAAGATGGTAATAAGAACATATCCTGTGTATCGAAGTAAGAAATACGCAGAAATCAGAATAACTTACGGTTGGAAATTTAAGGGAATAATTTATTCCATTGAAATTTTAGGGGTGACAGAAGAAAGGCATCAGCTTCACGTAGCAGCAGTGGGTTAGGAAGTGTCACCAAAAATTGAGTAAAAATAGATTTTTTGAAAAAGTTCTTTCTTGGTACTAAAAATTCATTACAAATAAACAAATAAAAATATAAAAAATATTTTGTTGTATTTTTTAATAGCTACCATCCTAAGTAAGAAAATACTGTCTAGTTGAAAAATATCTATATAAAGGGTGATTTTTTAAGAGCTTGATAACTTTTTTTTTTAAAAAAACGCATAAAATTTGCAAAATCTCATCGGTTCTTTATTTGAAACGATAGATTGGTCCATGACATTTACTTTTTGAAGATAATTTCATTTAAATGTTGACCGCGGCTGCGTCTTAGGTGGTCCATTCGGAAAGTCCAATTTTGGGCAACTTTTTCGAGCATTTCGGCCGGAATAGCCCGAATTTCTTCGGAAATGTTGTCTTCCACAGCTGGAATAGTTGCTGGCTTATTTCTGTAGACTTTAGACTTGAAGTAGCCCCACAAAAAATAGTCTAAAGGCGTCAAATCGCATGATCTTGGTGGCCAACTTACCGGTCCATTTCTTGAGATGAATTGTTCTCCGAAGTTTTCCCTCAAAATGGCCATAGAATCGCGAGCTGTGTGGCATGTAGCGCCATCTTGTTGAAACCACATGTCAACCAAGTTCAGTTCTTCCATTTTTGGCAACAAAAAGTTTGTTAGCATCGAACGATAGCGATCGCCATTCACCGTAACGTTGCGTCCAACAGCATCTTTGAAAAAATACGGTCCAATGATTCAACCAGCGTACAAACCACACCAAACAGTGCATTTTTCGGGATGCATGGGCAGTTCTTGAACGGCTTCTGGTTGCTCTTCACTCCAAATGCGGCAATTTTGTTTATTTACGTAGCCATTCAACCAGAAATGAGCCTCATCGCTGAACAAAATTTGTCGATAAAAAATTTCGAACCGAACACTGATTTTGGTAATAAAATTCAATGATTTGCAAGCGTTGCTCGTTAGTAAGTCTATTCATGATGAAATGTCAAAGCATACTGAGCATCTTTCTCTTTGACACCATGTCTGAAATCCCACGTGATCTGTCAAATACTAATGCATGAAAATCCTAACCTCAAAAAAATCACTCTTTATAAATATAAAAGGGGCGTTTACTCATTAAGATTAATTGCACAACTTGGAAATTGTTTCTAAGTCCGTTAAGACTATTTCTAGTAAAATATTGCTTAATTAAGTAGATATGATATTTAAGCAACTGAAAAAACCCCTAGGGAAGGCCTCAATTTTTAAGTTTTAGCCTTTCAAGCTGTACAATAAATCTTCATTTGTAAATAGATAAGATTTTCAATTTTTTAAATATGGCGTATCTGGCACTATAGAAATAGAAAATGTAATAATTTTATTTTTTTTGTGATAGCTGGCATCCTAACGAAGAAGGCAAGTCACATTTGAAGAGACTCTATGAATGAATATAGAAGTTATGACTACTCAAAACGTAATTCTACAAGAAGGGTCACAACTTATACATTTATCTAAAAATTTTCTTCGAATGGACTTTATTTTCTTCATTAGGACTCCATCGAGTCAAAGAAACGCTACTTAAAAAAAAAATTAAAAAAAACATGATTTTTAAAATTTCTTTTACAAAAATAGTCCTATGTCTTACATATCGAGCCCTTAGCGCGGAATGATCGCAAGCGCCAAAACACAAAATTTACAGGAGAAGGTTTTTATGGATTATTTTGAAATATTTGCATAAAATGAAATATGTTTTAATGCAAAATGTTTTAATTCCGCCGTACCCAACGAATTATTATTAAAAATTGATCATTTGTTTACATCATACGGTACTTTTGGCGCTTGCGATACAAATATTGTACTTGCGGCTACAAATACTGAAAAAAACTATGGCGCTTACGATATATATTTTTACTAAACCACGGAATTTTAGTAAAAACACACTGTTTATTATAAAAAATTATTAAAACAACATAATAAAATAGATAACACTACTTTTATAAAGGGGAAATGAACAGTAAAGTAATTCAAATCGTTAATAAGAAACTATTTTAGACACATTTGAATTCCTATGATTAATAATTAAATTTCATATAAAAGTTTTTAGGTAATATCGATATTGAATTTTTCTTTGAATGATTAAATTAATATTAATTTCATCCACCCTACTATCTGCAAAATATCCATATTTAAATTATGCGCAAAATCCCAGTATTTCTAAATGTGCCGATCTCAAACAATTGAAGAAAATTGATTCCAGTCCTTAAAATCTAAATGATTTAGTAAAATACTTTCATAACACTTCGGTATCGTGCGGGAATTTGGTCGGCCACTCAGAAGGGGCCCAAATTATTCTTCCTTTGCAAAATGATTCAATTGTAGAGTGTATAGAATCAACTGGCATCATTGTATGACCGGGAAGTAAAAATGTTATGTTAATGATCTTAATGAAAACTGAAGTTTTTCTACCCTCCACCTCCAGGATGGAGGTATACTAACTTTGTCACCTTGAAATATCGACCTGCGACCCTATAAAGTATGTATATTCTTGATCGTTATAAAATAATTCTAAGACGATGTTACTTCAAAGGATATAATGCGTACAGAGGGATAGAAATAGTACCAACTAGACGGCTACAGCTAGAATGTTGAAATTCGGTTTGTACATCCCCCTAATTGCGTAGACACGTAAAATAAAGAGATATTCGAAAGTCGTACACTTAAGGGGGTAAAATATGTAAAGTGGGATAGAAATGATACTAACCAAATGGCTTATGTTAGAATCATGGAATTCGGTGTATACATTGCTCTGACTGCATAGATACACAAAATAATTTTATTTTTTTTTTCAAATTTTAAACTTTTTACTTTTACGTCAAAAATTGGTTGAATCATGAAGTTAGGTTATTTTGCACTATGTACGTGAGATAATGGATTTTCATAATTTGTACATTTTGAATTAAAATAAATATAAAAATAAAATAAAATTAAAATAAATATAAAATTTTGAATAAAAATATAATGGAAATACAACCAACTGTAGCATCCACTATCAATATTTATGGTATGTAAGCTTTTTTGAAAATATAAATAAAGGGCGATTTTTTTAAAGCTATAGGAAAGTTAAAAAAACACATAACATTTTTCTGAATGAAATCTTTATTTGAATTGATAGTACGGTCCATATAATTTAATGTTTGAAGATTATTTCATGCAAATGTTGACCTTGACTGCGCCTCAAATGGTCCATCCGCTTAGTCACGCATTTTGATAATAAAATTCAATAATTTGAAAGCGTTGTTGGTTTGTAAGACGAAATTATGGTTAATATATAGACGATCACTTCGTTTTATGGCCGAGGGTATAAAAATATAATTATTATTGCATCAATATATCGATAGAGCTATAAAAACATTTATAAATATTTCTTACATTATCTGACAGTTTTTGCCTAATTTCATAAACTGTCGCTTACGATAAAATTGCTTTCTTTGAAAATGTGAGCAGCGACTTACGATAAAATCTTAGCCCCATTTTTAATATAAATGTTAACAATTTTGACATTTTGACAATTTTTATTTATGTATCAGCCAATCAATTTTAAGTTCAACAATAAAAAATATTTTCAGAAAATGTCGCTTACGATAATTTCGCGCTAAGGGCTCGATATATCCTTAGATAAATTTTAAATAGGCAACGTTGTCTTCTAGCTATTAAGAACTAAAGCAATTTTTTAATTGTTTTCTGTGTTTATCGTTTTCTTTGTGTGCCAACAAGCGAACGTAACATTCTGAACATTTTATGTTGTTTTATATTTTTAATGTGTTTTTATCTTGACGAAAAAAATATTTTTTAAGTATTGTCTTCTACAGAGGGTCAGAGGTTTTACATTTATCCTCAGATAAACTTTAAATAGGCAAATGATTAGGATTGCAGCTATTATAAAATAAAATATTTTATTTCTACTTTTTGTTGGATTTTCGTTCCAAAAAACGATTAAATTGTTTTTCTCAAATTTTTGACGAGTGTTTAATCAAAAATTATTACTGGTGAGTGAAAATGATATTCGCACCTAAAAGTAGTGCAATTATTTTTTTATGTTTGTAAAAAAATCGAAAAAAAAAAATCATTTTATTCTCAATTTTTATGTGTGAAAGTTATATACACAACATCTGTCTTTGAATAATAATATAAATGGGTATTATCGAACATATATTTCCAAAATAAAATTGCAAAATTAAAGGCGAAAATAAGAATTTTAACACTTTACACACAAAATTCTTTTTTATATCGTTTTAAAATTTAGAAAGCCAAAATACATCAGGAAATATTAATCATAGCCCCTCAGCAAAATTGTTGTTGCATAGTTTTGGTTACTTAACCAATTAAAGGTACAATGCCAACAGAGTCTAATCTGCCGGTAATACTGTGGTATGCACTCCGCGTTATAGTGTGTATAAGATTCGTTCCGAACGCACTTAACGTCTTTTTACTTGTTTCATTTTAATTCATTTATTAGCATACAAATGTTTTTTAGTTAAATTGTACTGTTGTTATTCTTAATTTTAATTTGCAAGAAAACATCCTCAGATTTTTCCTTTCCTGGTTTCATTTTAATTGAATTTCGGTATCCAATCTTATGACTGTTTTCAAAATCTCTCATCTTTACAGTTGACTAAATTTAAGGGTTTTCCCTTGGCCCCTTCAACGTGTACTTAATATTAATTCCAAATAATAACATCCATACGGCACATAGGCCACAATTATAAGCTGTCATTGAATAATGCTCGCCATATTTCTCAATAATAATTTCTCTTAAATAATTTATTTATTTATTTTATTTATTAATTCAAGTCTATGGAAATAACATTTTCCTTACAGACTAAGCTTAAAAACTAAAAATATATTAAATCTAAATAATTAACAAAATTAGCTAACGTATCACTAATATCAAGGTTGAAATTGGAGATATTATTGAACTCTCTTAATGCTCGCGTGATGGGTTCATGCAGAGAATAATTTGTTCTATGAATAGGTATACAAAAAACATTAAAATGACGTAAAGGTCGAGGCGGAACATGGAAATTTAGAAGCTCAAGCAAACCCGGGCAGTCAATATGACCAGCCACTAACTTATAAATAAAGAACAATGATGATGTAATCCTTCTATTCTCAAGAGTTTTTAGATGAATTAACCTACATTTATCCTCATATGAGGGATGAGGATGAAAAAAGTTAATAGATCTGAGAGCAAAATTAATAAACTTTTTCTGAATTCTTTCAAGTCTAGAGCAATGAGACGCATAATAAGGATTCCAAATAAAAGAGGCATATTCCAATTTGGATCTTACTAAAGACGAATAAACTAACTTAGCAGTGTAGGGATCTGAAAAATCTTTACAATTTCTTTTGACAAAGGCAAGCAAAGAGTACGCTTTTGGGACTATTGAGTTAATGTGACTTACAAAAGATAAATTCGAATCAAATACAACTCCTAAGTCAATTATTTCATCTACCACATTTAATTGGCGCCCATTAAGGTAATAGTCGTAAAAAACAGGGTTTCTACATTTATAAAACGACACTTTAAAGCATTTTGAGATATTTATTTCCAAAAAATGTTCAGAGCACCATCGTTCAATGCTCTCTAAATCACGCTGCAGACGAAGTGCATCTATTATTGAATTTATTCTCAAAAATATCTTTAGATCATCAGCATACAGTAAAACTTTCGACCACTTAACACACGAACAAATATCATTTATAAATAACACAAAAAACAATGGTCCAAGAATACTACCTTGGGGGACCCCTGAAGTAGCAACATAAACATACGATTTAACGGAATCAATTGATACAAAATGACATCTATTTGACAAATATGAAATAATAAAATTTAAAAATTTTGAATGAATTCCAATTGAAAAAAGCATGCTAATAAGAACTGGATGAGACACTTTATCAAAAGCCTTGGAGAGATCAGTGTATATTGTATCAATTTGACATCTATTTTCAAAGTTAAAAATACAATATTGAGAAAATACTGCTAAATTAGTAACTGTGGATCTACCACGAATAAAACCATGCTGATAGGGGGAAATTACAGATTTGACAGCAAAATACAATTTTTCAAAAACGATATGCTCAAACACTTTTGCTATATTACTTATTTTAGATATGGGCCTATAATTTGCTACATTATCCTTACCTCCAGATTTATAAATTGGAGTTACATAAGCAACTTTCCACTTATCTATAAAAATACCTTCTTCTAAAGATTTATTGAACAAGAGTAATAGAGGGACAAATAACGAAAAATTACAACTTTTTAAGAAGAAACCACAAAACCCATCAAGATCTAATTTATAAGAAGGTTTTAACTTTGAAATACCAAAAAGAATATCGTCTTTAGTTAGCTGAATAAAACCAAAGTCAAGAAACGAATTTGTATTGTGGTTAAAAATGATACGATTATAATTTGCCACAAAATTACTACTGAAGAAATTTGCAAACAAGTTAACAGTGTCAGCCGTGCAATTCGACACGTCATCATTTAAGAACATTTTCGCGGGATATTCAGATTTACTCCTTTTTGAATCTATATATAGCCAAAATGATTTAGGATTCCTCTTAATACAAGTCTCCAAATTTAATATGTACTGACGGTACAAAAACTTATTTAAAAAATTAAACTCTCTTGAGAATCTATCAAACATTGCCTTAAATTCCAACCGTAAAGTACTTCTGAAAAGCCTGTGATACTTATTTCGCTGGTTTTTGAGCTTTTTTAGACCTTTAGTATACCATGGCAATTTATGAATTTTCTGCTTTAAAAGGGGTATATTATTAGACATTATTTGATTGATATATACAGTGAACTTCTCGTAACATTCGGAGATATTACTATTATCAAAAAGAGAACTCCAATTAACATCTTCAATCAACCTATTGATAATGTTAAAGTTGCATTTTTTAAAATCGAAAGACAAAGGAGAATTACAAACTTTGTTGAACACATAAAATTCTAAAGAAACTTCCAAAGGAATGTGATGCATATCAGTATCACAAAATGGATTTAAGGATGTACATATTTCAAATTTAATATCATGACTTATAAATATAAGATCTAAGATTTTACTTAAACGATTATGGAACCTATTAATTTGTTTTAAATCCAAACTGAAAAAGCTATCAATAACATTTATTTCAATTACACTGTTTACATTACAAGGACATATTGTATCAGAACCGGTCATCATTGACCACACAATATTACTTAGATTAAAATCACCCAATACAATTACTTGGTAGTTGTTGTTCAAAGAGACTAAATCAATAATATTCTGAATGTGTATATCATATAAAAAATCAGAACTGCCAGGAGGAATATACGAAACAAAAACAAGTAAGCTACCATGCAATCCTCTCAAAGAAATACATAACTGGTCGATTAATGAATCAGAATTAGGCAAAGGGCACAGAGAGGAAATTAATTCACTCCTTACAGCAATCAGCACACCTCCTCCTCTCGTACAATTAGTCCTCGAGAAGTCTCTATCTTTGCGATAAATACAGAAAATAGACGGATCAAAAAACTCCTCGCTAGCAAAATCATCGTTGAGCCACGTTTCAACTAAAACAACAACATCAAATCACAATGAAGTGATGCATTAAATACTTTGTAGAATTTCGATCTCATTCCACCCATATTCTGATAATATATCCTTAATTTTGGGAATTTAGTAGCGCAACTCAAGGCTTCTTCTCCATTAATCGCTGTTTTTGAAAAAAATCAAAAGGACGAATGCGAACCTCTGAAGGCCACAAGGAGGGCTTAAATAGCTCATTGTAGAAAGCTGCAGATATACCAAGTTTAAATGATACTCTTTTCATGGCGTTCAAGTCAGCATCTTTTTTTATCAATACATAGCATTCCAAATTACTTTTAGCAACATTTGTATGTTTTTCCACGTAACTCATAATCTGTTCAGCTGTTACAGATGGTTTAAATGAAGAAATGTGCACCCACTTTCTACTAGCCACAACATCAAGTTCATTGTTAGTGTTGTCACCAAAAACCACACGTTTCCGCCTTCTTTTTTGCTTAGCATTAACCCACGGCAAATTGTTTGCTGGGATATCATTCTGGGATGTAGCAGCGAAAACAACTTCAGCGTCAGCATCAGCACAGTCGGCAGCATTAGCAACATTAACAACATTGGGACCAACATTAGCAGCATTGATAGCAGAGACATCACACATTGAAACATTGTTATTCTTCTATCAATTCTGTCTGACTTCTCAATTACTGTTCCATTCAGTATTGCAATCGGAAATACCAAAACACTTACCATAATTTGACTATTTAAAAACAGCAGTTGTTAGGGACAATTTGTTGAATGGCCTGTAATAACCTAAGCGAGAGGACTAAAACTTGGCAACAACAATGGACTGAGTTTTGTCTATTCCAAATGGCATTATGTTAAGTTTTGTTATTGGTAACACGTCAAAAAGTTTTCCAGTTTTTAATGGTTTACCTTCAACGAAAATTTGATTAAATAAAAATAAAAAAATACTCATTTGTTTTAGTTTTTATTTTGGTCTGTAATAAATATTTGATTTCAACTGGGCTCATTTTGCATCTATATTTTATAGAATGCAATTTTTTTTACAAATGGCAAGTGATACATGTCACCATGTCATTTGTAAATAAATTTGCAATCTATTATTTAAAAATTGAAAATTCAAGCTCGCTAAATAATAAATTAAAAATATAGGCCGAATATCAAAAAATCACATTTAAACTTATAAATTTGCAATCTATAAAATATAGATGCAAAATGGTCTTGAGCCAGAAGAAAATCCCAGTTTAAATCAAAAAAAAATATTCATAAAATTTTTTATATTATATTTTTGTTTAGAACGTCAAAATATGTTAGGTTATGTGTTACATAGCCTTTCGGCAAAATTTTGTTAAAATAGAGTAATTGTTTTGAGAATTCACTGAAAATAAAGGCTGATTTTTTAAAAGCTATAGGAAAGTTTTTCAAAAAAAAAAAACACATAAAATTCGGAAAAAAGCATGAAATCTCTATTTGAATCGATAGTACGGTCCATATAATTTAATGTTTGAAGATTATTTCATGCAAATGTTGACCTTGACTGCGCCTCAAATGGTCCATCCGCTTAGTCCAATTTTGACACTTCCACGTTTTTGAGTAACAGAGGCCCAATTGCTGCGAACGGCGACGAATCGATAATTGATAGTCATCATTAACACTGGCCGATACAGCTGCGATATTTTCTTCTGTTCGCACTCTACGTAAGCGTGTTGGTGGTTTAATGTCCAACAATGTAAATTTGGTGCGAAATTTAGTCACAACAGCCCGAATAGCCGCTTCAGTGGGTCGATAAAACTGACCATAAAATGGAAAAACTTTCTTAACAGAGCACGCATTTTGATAACAAAATTCAATAATTTGCAAGCGTTGTTCGTTTGTAAGACGATTCATGGTTAAATTATAGACCAAACTGAAGATGCTTGACAGTGAAACAAAACACGAAACGTGCGTCAGCTGTTTAAACCAGTGTTGCCAAAAAGAGCTAAAAAATCACCCTTTATGAATTTCTGATTTTAACAATAATCTCCAATTTCTTACCAGATGAATCTTGTTTTAAATTATTTTGATAATATTTAATATTTACATTTATTTTATCATGTGTATAAAGCAACCATGAAAATGGCCCCACTGCTGGCGAAAAGAAGTCAGAATTTTTGTATTTTGATGTGATGCTCTTTTTCTATCCACCACTGTTTATGAATTCAATCATTGTTTAATCACCTTCTCATTATTATCAAAATGTTTAACGCCTTAGATTAAATTTAAAGCATGCCAATGAACATGATTTATATCAAGCGGACCCTTTTAAAACAACAAATCGTTTTATTTTATTAAATTATTTTTTTCTGGGAGAGATTTTTTAGTTTATCATCAGTTCATCGAGATAAGTTTCAAATTATTTTTATAGAATTTAATATTTAAATATCATGTTTATAAATCAACCATAAAAAGTGCCCCACTGCTGGTGAAAAGTGGTTAAAATTGTTGTACTTTATGTGATGCTCTTCTTCTATACACCACTGTTGATTCAATCATTATTTAATCACCTTCTCATTATTATCAAAATGTCCAAGGCCTTAGATTACATTTAAGCCATATCAACAATTAACATTTATTTCAAACAGACCCTTTTAAACACAACAACACAACAACTTGTTTGAAATGATTTTTCTATAAAATTATTTAAATTTGTTTATCTTCAAAATGTTTTGTTATTTATCGTCCGTTCATCGAGATAAGTTTCAAATTATTTTTATAGAATTTAATATTTAAATGACATGTTTATAAATCAACGATGGAAAAGGCCCCACTGCTGGAGAAAAGTGGTTAGAAGTTTTGTATTTATTGTGATTCTCTTCTTCTATTCAGCACTGTTTATGAATTCAATCATTGTTTAATCACCTTCTCGGCCTTTATCCAAATGTTCATGGCCTTAGATTAAATTTAAAACATGTCAACGACTATAACTTATTTCAGATAGATCCATTTAAAACAACAACTACTTTGAAATGATTTTTTACAAATTATTTAAATTTGTTTATTTTCAAAATATTTTGAAGTTTATCATCAGTTCATCGAAATAAGTACCAATTTTTTTTTGATAGAATTTAAATATTAAATTTTATTTAAATGTCATGTTTATAAAACAACCATGAAAAGTGTCCCACTGCTGGTGAAAAGTGGTTAGAATTTTTGTATTTTATGTGATGCTCTTCTTCTATCCACCACTGTTTATTCAATCGTTATTAAATCACCTTCTCATTATTATCAAAATGTCCATTAAAAACATGTCAACGACTATAATATATTTAAGATAGATTCTTTTACTACTTCTTTTACTTTGAAATGATTTTTTTACAAATTATTTAAATGTGTTTCTCCTGGACAGATTATCATCATTTCATCGAGCTAAGAACCAACAAAAATATCATTGCCTTTACAGCACATTAATAACCCAAAAAGGTATATTTATATTGCGTTGATTTCATATATCCTTACCCTTTTTTAGTTTTTAAAAACATTGATTTATTTAAATCAACTTAGTTGTCCTTGACAACACTTTGATGTCCTTGACAAATTGATTTCGTTTATGCAGTTGATAGTTTGTCAGTAAACATTTGCCTAAATCAAAAAATCTAAATCGCCAGTTATCTTATATTACATAAGCATTATTATGTCCCTTTTCCACTTGTTTTATTTCTCAGGAGGATATACATCAATCACAGTATATGCTATTTGATTTTAGATTTGATTAGCGACGAGAGGTAACATTTCAGTATTTCAAATGGTGTTACATCTCTGTTACCTACTAATCCTTTGCCGAAATATCACTTAGCTCCTTCTTAAAATTCAATTAATTCATATTTATCTCCCACTCCTTATCATCTTCGCCATTCGTTTGCCATAGACCTTATGGTGCCTTCGATTAAAAGTTAAATATCCATCATATAATTATGTCATGTTTGATCAACAGCTGCTTTCACTTTAATATTTTCTTTTCTTCATAATTTTAATAGCTTCCTTCAGTGACGGCTGATGCCATCATTGTGATGCTGTTCTGTGGAAATAACACATGAATGCGTCTTCACTTTGAGATGTTCTTCGCAGATGCATTTAATGCAGTTATCAACGCTAAAGCCCGCCCGTTATGAGCGTGTGTGCCAAGGATGCATGTGGGATTATAAACATGAAAAAAACCCGTCCTTTTTCACATACGCTGTCTTATCTGTTTTTTATTTTTTGGTTATTATAACCGCATTATACATAAATATATATTCGTTGTTCGTTTTTGTCAGCGTTAAGTGATAACGCCAACGAAAAATATCTGTTTTCGAATTTTTCCCGTTTGCTAAGTGATATGATGGCATATTAAGGATATGCGAGCACGCGGAAGAATCCTTTTGGCGTTTTTTCTCTTCCTCACTCCCTCCCACCCTGTCACTCGTTTGACGTCTTTTGTGTATTTTGTGATTAAGTTCAGATAACGCTGGAGACGGATGCTCTGCGAAAGGAATAAATACTTGACAATCATTCGAAGCACTCGTGTGTAATTAAATTGCGATAAACATGGCCTCGCATGAGTGACAAGAGCGCACTGCACAGTCATGAATATTTGAATTAAATTTAAAATAGAAAATTATGGGTTTTCAATCATTGAATGGTAAATCAGTTGAGGAGTTGAGGTCATTTAAAATTGTAAATTAGAATCGATAATAAAAATGATTACTTTTAAAAATTCTGGTTTTATTGGAAAGGTTGAACTTTGTCATTTAATAATGGAACATAATATCATTCATATGACTACGACGACTGACTCGGCAGTACTTCATCCGATCAACCGAAATTTTTCAGTACATCCCAAAATCCACACCAAACCGTGACTCGTTGTGGATGCATTGGCTTCACAATAGTCACGTGTGGGCTCTCTGAACCCCATACGCAGCAATTTTGCTTATTGAAATAGCCACCGTGATGAAAATGAGCTTCATGAATGCTGAACTGAAGGCCGATCTCTTCTCGAAAATGTTCTTACAGTTTGCGTTAAAGACTCACTACTTTGGAGAAAGTTTTTAATATTTCCCAATTTTGTTCGAGCGTATAGCGTCCTATTTTGCAAATGTCAAACATAAACCGGAAAATAAAAATTATTATTATTCTAACTTTCAAAGTCAAAGTAATCGGTAGTTCAAATTTAAACTTTAAAATTTTATTTTGCGAGAAAACGTCCTTAGATTTTCCATTTCCTTTTTTCATTTTAATTGAAATTCAGTATCCATTTTTATGAAATTATCAGTAACTCTCCACTTGATGAACTCTTTACAGTTGACTTAATTTAATGGATATCCCATTGGCCCCATCGACGTATACTTAATATTAATTCCAAACAATATCATTCATACGCCACAAATCCCGCAATTATAAATCGTCTATGAACGACTAGAAATCCCCTAATGTCCAGCATATTTTTCCATAAAACTTTGCCGCTAATAAGTATTCTTCTTCTGTTTTTTAGTTAATATGGACTGTATTTATATTAAATTTTAATTTGCGAGAAAACGTCCTCAGATTTTCCCTTTCCTTTTTCACTTTATTTGAAATTCATTATACATTTATTCGAAAGTTTTCAGCATCTCTTCACTTGATTAACTCTTTTCGGCTGACTAAATTTAATGGCTATCCCATTGGCCCCATCAACGTATACTTAATATTAATTCCAATTAATATCATTCATACGCCACAAATGCCGCAATTATAATCGCCTATGAACGACTAGAAATTCCCTAATGTCCATCATATTTTTCCTTAAAACTTCGCCGCTAATAAGTATTCTTCTTGTGTTTTTTAGTTAATATGGATTGTATTTATATTAAATTTTAATTTGCGAGAAAACGTCCTCAGATTTTCCTTTTTCACTTTTTTTTTTGAAATTCAGTATACAATTTTTCGAAAGTTTTCAACATCTCTTCACTTGATTAACTCTTTTCGGCTGACTAAATTTAATGGCTATCCCATTGGCCCCATCGACGTATACTTAATATTAATTCCAAACAATATCATTCATACGCCACAAATGACGCAATTATAAATCGTCTATGAACGACTAGAAATCCCCTAATGTCCACCATATTTTTCCATAAAACTTTGCCGCTAATAATTATTCTTCTTCTGTTTTTTAGTTAATATGGACTGTATTTATATTAAGTTCCTCAGATTTTTCCTTTTTCACTTTATTTGAAATTCAGTATCCATTTATACGAAAGTTTTCAACATCTCTTCACTTGATTAACTCTTTTCGGTTGACTAAATTTAATAGCTATTCTATTGGCCCCATCGACGTATACTTAATATTAATTCCAATTAATATCATTCATACGCCACAAAGGTCACAATTATAAATTGTCTTTGAACGATTAGAATTCCTCTAATACCCACCATATTTCTCCATAAAACTTTGCCGCAAAAAATTTTATTCTTCTTCTATCACTTCTATCGGACCTCACAATTACTGTTCCAATCAGTATTGCTATTGGAAATAGCAAAATACTTAGCATAATTTGACCATTTAAAAGCAAAAGCAGTTGTTAGGGACAATTTGTTGAATGGCCTGTAATAATCTACAACAATCGACTGAGTTTTATCTATTCCCTTTGGTATTATGTTAAACCGCGTTATTGGTAACAAGTCAACAAGTTTCCCAATTTTTATGGCCAAATATTTGTTGATCTTCAGCGGGGTGGGGAGAACAATAAGTGTCTCATGGAAGTGTGCATTTTATGTTAGTAGAGTACCGCAGGATGGGTATTACTTTTGGTTATTTTTACGATCTCATATTTATTGTTTGCTCGAAATCACCCAAATCCCGAGAAATTTGAAAAGTTTTGTTGAAATTTCAATCGTAAAAATGGCAGAAAATCAATATTTAGCGGCCGAGCATATAAATGACCAATTTATGACACCAATTTCTAGCAAATTTACGTATTTGAATAAGTAACCCATTCTCAGTGAAATGTTGCTAAGAATTTTCAATTTTAGTGCATATTTATGGGACGAATTGGGAAAACGGCAACAGCTGCTATAAGAATATATTTAGGATTCCCCGTTTAAAAGGAAGCAGCAAAAAATTAAAGTAATAAATTTCGCCTCTACAAAAGGTATATGAGGTATACAAAAAATATGAGGAACCCTGAGGAACTACTGGACATAGAAAGTGGATTTAAGTGGACTTTAGAGGCGGGCATAAAGAAGACTCTATATCAAACCTAAACACAGGACACTAAATGATCATTTTATTCTGTGAGTTAAACGCAAGCCTGAGATTATTTTATACGCTTCAAAAAATCGCCCAAAAATATGAAAAATTACATTAAAAACAGTACTAAAATGGACGATATTTCATATGAAAAAACAACCACAAAATTCTGAATTTTATCATAATTATCGGGCATTATTTCATATTTGTCATTTCATAATGAAAAACACCTAACAAATCAAAGAAATATTGGGTGATATTTCCTAAATTCAAATATGAAAAATTGCCCAAAATATGTGATTTTTTATAAATGAAATGGAATTTTTTATATGAAAAATTACCTAATTTTTGAAACATTAAAAATTCTCATTTTTTATTTGAATGGTTAGAAGTATGTCATTTAAAATATTTTTTACAGAATTAATTATTAATTAATATAATTTTTTGAATAAATTATCCTTTGTAATTGTGTAGTCCTGTGAAGGGGCAACAGGATGAAGAAATGAAGATATAAAAATGTTTACAATCACTCCATGGAAATAATATTTGGATTGTTTATAAAGTCTTTCGTCTCTATATCAAACCTTTACCTGACAGATGTTTTGTGGTAGGGACGAAATATTTTACAAATTATCATTAAATAAACCAAAAACTATTTCCTTGGTTTGATTGGGAAATTTTCGGCACTTAATGTAAGCTATGAATCATTTCGAATTTGTTTAAAATCCATATCTAAGTTAAATATCCATAACTAAGGTTGGGGCATTTAATAATTTATATTAAAATCGGCTATAAAAATACTGATTATTTTTTTTTTAATTTCTGGTTTTATTGAAAATTTTAACTTTAAAAATGGAACACCATATCATTCATATGACTACCACGACTGGCTGGGCAGTACCTCATCCGATCAACCCAATTTTTTAGTACAGCCCAAAATACGCACCAAACTGTGACGCGTCACGTGTGGGTAATTTTGCTCATTAACATAGCCACCGAGATGAAAATGAGCTTCATGAAAGCTGAAATGAAGGCCGATATCTTCTAGAAAAATTTCAACGTAAATTTCTTACAGTTTGTGTTAGAGACTCACTACTTTGGAAATAAGTTGTTATTATTTCCCAATTTTGTTCGAGCAAGTGCCAAACATAAATCAGAAAATAAAAATTAATGTTATTCTAGATTTCAAAGTCAAAGTAATTGTTAAAATTTTAAATGACTCACCCTATAGTTTCTGCAAAATCTTATTAACGTTTACAATTTTAACGTAATATAAAACATTGCTAATGATAATATTAATTAAAAATGGTATTAATAGCCTTTATTTTAGAACCCTTTTTAGCAGCTCACTTAATAATAAGCCTTGGCTGTGCCAACAGAATTGTTGTTGTACTTTTCTTAGTAGCCTGTATTACTTTCAAAGTCTTGTTAAATTTCCACACAATTTTATAGACTAACAAGATAATGGCTAATTAGAAAAATGACTATAATTTTGTATGTTTACTTATTTTATGAATTTAAATTTATTTAAGTAATTGATGATTTTGAAGTGGAGAAAGTGACTACTCTAGCAAATTTAAATATTACATCAAGGGTGACTTACAGGGAAGAACAAGGACGACAGTAGTGCGAATTAATGGTATGTAGCCCAAAATGGAAAAAATCTATGAGCACATTTTCCGTGTCTGAGATGTGGGATTTATTTTAAAAATGTAATACCGACATAAGTACATAAATACGGCTCCTAGACCAAAAGAACAATAATTATTTTTTCATTATTTTTTTTGGATCTAAAAATCTTTTGGCTTCAAAAATATAAGACTAAATTTTATTTAAAACTTAGAACGTCTAGATCAAAATGTTAGCTTTAAAAGTGTCTTCTGTGCTGCGATACAGTAGGAAATACTCAAAGGTCTTCGATATATAAAGTATATATCTGTTGTAGATATGTGATGTGTCATCATAACGGCATCTTCATAGTTTTTTAGCTTTAATAAGGAGGAATACCTCTTAATTAATGCTCGAAAATATGCTTTGACTTTCATCTCACATGTGACTCAGTGCTCACAGGACTTTATGTAATAAGACACCGAAAGAATATATCGGGTCTGTTAGAATGTAAGAAAGGCGTGTTTAAAAAAACCCGAGTAACTTACTATCATATGGAGAATATCATAACATTTTTGGCATAAGATTGCTGACTAAATATGGAATATTTCTGATACTCTATCAGAAACTCAGATAGAGAAAATTTAAATATTTTTGAAATAATTTCAGTTTTTTCGTGACTTTTTTTCGTCTTACGACATAGACCCTTAATATACAAGCAAAAAAATCAGCTGGATCCGTTTAGTAGATCGCGAGAAAGTTGCAAAACAAAAACGTCACGGCTACAAAGCATTTTAGCCATATCTCCCGCGAAAGTGAAAATTTTGTAAAAATATCCAACTTGTACTTTTTGTTTTCCGAGCTCTACCGAAATACCCACATTTTTGGTCCAAAAATTTCGAGCTACCAAAACATGGTCGAATTTTAACCCTATTATTTTTGTTCGTTTAAGTTGGCGTGCAATTTTGCAATTTAACCGTGAAGAGCTTTATTTACAACATTGGCGTCTTCGGCTACCTCCAATGAAATTTTTCGACACATTTTTTCGTAGAACATTTTAATCCTTGAATGTCCTTTTTGAAAGGACTTTTTTAGATGTAGAAGATTAAGTTCTTCCACAAAAATGATCCTCATAAAATTTCACAATATAGTACTGACAGATGTCGTGAGTTTTACGTGATTCTACGCCATGAGGCTTTAACCACGGTGTGCCATCACACTGGGGTGCGTATTTGAGCGACGACCAGCGCCCTTCAGCTCTCTGATTGTACCAATTTGAGAACATGTTGTGTGGACATGTTCTCCCCCTTGGTACGGGGGTGAGGACCATCTTAAACCTCTGCTACTCTTTGGGTCGTAGCACCCGGTGCTGATACGCAACACCACGCAAGTCGAAACTCTACCCGCTTTGGGTAGTAAACCACAGCCACCACGAAACTCCCCGAAGGGCCGTTCCCAGTTGGTCAGGCTGATACAACAGCACAAGTGCTGGTAGTATCAGGGGCTCCTGACCGCCTGTGGTACCAGATTAAAGTGCTCCGGTCAGACTGCGTACCGAGGCACTTCCAGTTTGCGTACCACACATCCTGCTGACTGGTAGCAACTGTTGGCATAACCCTCTTAACTCCATGTCATATAGTCCGACACTTTTTGCCATTTGAACCTAGACACAGAGTATTCAAGGGGAATGCCTTTTATCTGCCCGGAGGACTATAGGTTTCACCTGTGAGATTTCAGGTGACCCCTTTGACCCCGGGGGGTATATAGTACTGACAATAAGAATTCTCTAAGATATTAACTTACCGAACTTTTTCGCTTCGTATAATACTTCCTTCGACCAAAAAGTGAAAATTTTGAGCCGCTGTAGAAAGAGACAGCTAAACTATAAGTTTACTCTATACAAATAGTCTACTCAATATGTCATTACAGGATTATAGGGTTTCTATTCTGTTCCATCCGAAATGTCTTAATTTGTTGGAAAGGGTTATTATTATTTTCATAGGCATTCCGAAAGTGTAATCTGAGGACCTCATTTCCTTTGCTTTAAAAAGGTCTTCTAAAATGCAGTTAGTCATTTGTGATTTTAATAAACTTTGTTTGTTAGGCAACTCTTGTAGGAATTGTGTCCTATTCCTTTCCGCCTATGGCTAGGAGAGGTTCATATATAATGGCTCTGTTGTCCTTGAAAGTTTGGGCAACTAGCAAGTTCCAATAAGAAGCGAATCACTGTCTGTTCTCAGCTGTAACTGGGAAAGGTTCAGCTGGATTTTATAGTCTAAGATATTTGCTAGGTACGACGGTATTTTGTGATGACCAAGATTTTTTCATTCTAATAGCCACTCTGTCAGGCAATGACTTAAAGATCTTCAGATCTGCTGCCTTACTTTAAACTATACGAAATTTTCTTCGGTTATCCAAGATGAAATGGAGTAAGTTTATTGCAGTATTTGTGCTGCTCCACTGGGTCGACATCATCATATGGCGTAACTCAACATGCAGCAACCGGATGCAGCATTAATACTCGGACATTTTAAGGTAATTATTTTTTTATTTCACAATTAACAGGTCTCACTCTTGTTCACAGCGGGACAGCGGCTCAGCTTCGGTGTTGTGGAAAAAAACATCCTGTTTCCTGTTAATGTTGTTACAAATGGCCGTGGATTTTATTGTTGAGTTTATAACTGTAGCCCTGGCACCCTGGCACGAAACGCAAGAAAACAAAAAATACTCTGTACGGCTTTTGAATAATTTATAAACGCTTTTAAATGTTATTTATGTAGATTTGTATTAATCCCCTCCAGGCCTTGTAGAAATTTGGCGAAATATGTGGGGTGTTTTTCTTTGATTTGTGTTATTTTTTCTCGCTTTAAGTGGTTTTTGTGGTACTTATTAGGCCAGCCAAAAACTAGGCCCTTGTTTTCGTGTAATTTCGTTTAAATATTTTAAAACGATTTATAACATTTTGGAAGGAATAATGTTAAACTTGAAAATCCCATCACAGATTATTTATACACCAAATAAAAAAATCAAGAACGTAGTTGTTAAAGTCGAATATAAGCTATACCTTTAGGGCACAATGTCTTACGACTGCCAAGAATCAAGGTGTTTTTGGCGATTTTCACACCGGCTTTGACGGTTAGAATAAAATCTTAGTTTCCTGAAAACTTTGAAACTTTGTTCTCTTATTTTCAATTCGCTTTCTTTGTCAACAAAACACAATCACCCTCCAAGCAAATTTGTTGGCACCTTTTAAACTATGTTTGGCATAATATGACCTGGTCCAATTTGTCAAATCGAGAATAATATTTAAATCGGGGCTATATCCAAACAAGTGATTAACTTTCACAATAAGTTCTTCTAGTTGAAGTATAACGTGTTATGCTCAATTTTAAGAAATTCTGGGGGAACGAAATTTGTATGAGAGCTATATGTAAATCTGAACCGGTGTGACCATTTCCACCATAGGTGTTCCTAGTTTAAATATAAGATGTTTTGCCAAGTTTGAAGAAAATCTGTTAAAATATATGGATTCTGGAGCGGAAAAGTTCAAATTAGGAGCGAAATTTGTATGGGAGCTATATATAAATCTGAACCGATCTAACACATTTTTACCACAAGTGTTTCCAGTTGAAATATAAGGCGTTTTGCGAATTTTGAAGAAAATCTTTTAAAATATGTGGATTCTAAAGCAGAAAAAGTCAAATTGGGAACGAAATTTGTATGGGAGCTATATATAAATCTGAACCGATCTAATTGAATTATAAGGTGTTATGCGATTTTAGAGGGAAATCTGTTAAAATATGCGGATCCTAGAGCGGAAAAATTCAAATTGGGAACGAAATTTG
The DNA here is from genome assembly GCA_947397865.1 of Polietes domitor. Classification (NCBI taxonomy): domain Eukaryota; kingdom Metazoa; phylum Arthropoda; class Insecta; order Diptera; family Muscidae; genus Polietes; species Polietes domitor. Next base: position 77,120 of record CANDYM010000127.1, read on the forward strand.
TATGGGAGCTATATATAAATCTGAACCGATCTAACACATTTTTACCAATTTTGAAGAAAATCTGTTAAAATATGTGGTATCTAGAGTGAAAAGGATCAAATCGGTAGTGAAATTCGTATGTGGGCTATATCTAAATCTGAACTGATTTTCTGCAAATTAAATAGCGTTCGTCCTTGTCCCGAAAAACTTCGTTGTGGAAAGTTTCGTTTGGTTCTGGCTACAATTGCGACCTGTATCGTGATTACAACAATAAATGGACAGACGGACATTGCTAAATCGACTCAGAAAGTGATTCTAAGCCGATCGGTATAAATAACAATGGGTCTATCTCTCTTCCTTTTGGGAGTTACACACAAATGCACAAAGACAAAATACTCTCGTGGCTATTTTATATTTTAATATTATTTTCAGAATATTTAATTTGATAAAATGTTTATAAACTCGTACTGTTGGCTTGTTTGTTATGGCAAAAAAAAACAATACATTTTCGGATCAAATGCCAATGGAGGAGGATTACTATTGTTGTAAACATACATTTAAACAAAACCGCCATTTAAACATTATTTGCTTTGGAATTATAGTCCTGTTGATATGTTTAGTGTTTGATTAGTAATACAAATTTAGAAAGTTTTTACATAACTAAGTTTTATTATCTTGAATAAATAAGCATCAATGTTTGTATATCAATTTAAAGGAAAGGTAAATTGTGTGAATATTGTTTCACTTATTATAGTCCTTGGGCTAAATGAATGATTTCCTTCAGAGATTCTTTTCTTTTAAGGACATTGGTTGTGACTCTACTCTCCCTTACATTTTTTGCTGTTACGTATTCACATGTTACACCCTAATGTTCGATACATAATTTTTTTTTTTTCAATTTAAAATATGTTCAAGCAGACAAATACGTTCCAATTAAAATGATGTAAAACAAAACGTTTTTTTTTTCAAATACAATATGTGTACAAAACGAGAATGTAATTAATATCTCGACACATTAATTGTGTGTTGCGTTGAAAGTGAAGTCTGCATCAAGCCTACAACGACAGAGGAGTTGTGATGAATTCACAACGTCGGCAGCTGGTGTTATTGATATGCCATGCCGGATGGCATGTACGAAATGAGAGTGTAATTATTTCGAGTATATTTTTTGTTTTTGTTCAAACTGATTGTGGGACATGTGATTTATTGTGATATACTTAAATTAAGAGTTTTCAGTAAATTAAAATATTTTAATTTCGAAATAGGTAACCTTTTTTTGGAAGTAACATGTGAGTGAAATTTGTTTAGGGATGTAGAGGGGTATACTTAGGAACACTTGAGTTAACGTACAACAATGATGGCATATTGAAATGTCGAAGAAACTCGAGGTTGAGAAATGAAATTCAATTTTGGAAGAAGGATTGTGTTCTCAGCTTCATGTGCATATATAACTACCCTCGTAATTATCAACAATTGAATTAAATGAAAGAAATACACTAACAAATTATTTGAATTCAAAAATTATTGGATTTAAAAATTATATATTTTTTTAATTTAAAATTTTGGCAAAGCATTTTGTGTTTTTCAATAATTAAAGTTTTTGTTTATCTCAAAATATATAAATAATGAATTTTGTAAAATATTTTTGATTTGATTTATTTATTTCAACTTGTAACTCAAAGCATATAAATACTTTTTTAACATGACTAAAAACACTAATATGTATTTACTCCAATACATATCTTTGTTCCTCCAAAGCTATGCACTTCATTGATAAGGGAATGTTGTTTAAAATGTGGCTGCTTAAATATCTGCCTTAGTTTCTAATGAACACAAAGTGCATTAAAGAAAACAACAATGATCAGCATAATTTACATGCGTCTGTACATTACCAACGACATGCATACATATCCCTCTACAAGTGTAGACAAGCGTGCAACACTTGTTTTTGTTTTCGTTCCCGGTTCTCTGTTCTCAGTTCCCCGCCAAAGGGCATATTAATCATGCAAGCATGTGACTGAACCATGCCATGGAACAAGCACTCTGCCTGCACTCGGTGAATGTGATGCCTCCTCTACAGGCACTCTGTGCTTTTTGCTACACTTGCAGCAACCATGCTCATACCCCTCTGTGTGGCAAGAACAAAATCCACTGACGCATTAATGCTTAAGCGCCAGACAAATGCATAGGCAACTGCTGAACTTCAGGCCTTTGTTGGGTGTATGCTCACGCATGAAATGATGTGTCTATGGAATCCTGTCTCGAAAGTCACTAGGAAGCCACCAAGAGAAGGAGTTGGATGCATTTTGTATTTGTGAATAAGCTTTAGTTTATTTAAAGTAACATTCTGTAGATAGAGAATATTATGAGAAATGAAAAACTTGATTATTTCGAAAAAAAAACAGAAATTTCGGATTGAACAAATCATAGTATTTGACGAATGTACAAGGGAGAAAAGGTTATAATCAAATATAAAAGACCTTTCCGAGCTGCTGGTCCCTTCGTAACGATGCCTTAAGACAATATTTGACGGCACTAATAATGGTAAACGTTATTACACAGATTCCACAAAATCGCAGAAAGTCTTCATATACAGATATTTATTTTAAATATTTAATTAAGTTTTGGGCTTAAACTGATCTCATATCGGCGACTTTAGTTATGACATTAAGCATAGTAGCCGTAGTCAAGCATTATCTCAGTACATTAAAAACTGTGGAAAGAGAGTAGTTCCATGTGAAGCCATCACACAAATTTAGGCTTTTCCACCCGATTTTGTTACATTACCCAAATATCTACATTTCAATATGGCGAATAAGGCCGCATTTCCAGATTTTCAAAAAATTATAAATTGGGGACACTAGTGATGCTCGAAAATAAAAATATCATCATAATGTAATTTTTAAAAATGTTAAACTATTTGTGATATATAAAATAATACTTCTAGTTTTACAGAAAATTTTATAACCATAAAATATATATTTCTTAAATGTTTCTTTTTTATAAAAAGTACATCTTCGAAAATAAATCTTTTGTAAAATAAATTTTAAAAATAGCTAATAGTGCCAGTAAGGACTACAAGAAAAATCGTTAAAAAAAAAATAAATGAAAATGCCCAAAACAAAAATTGGACTAAAAAATGAAAAATGGACCGATGCGGAAATTAAAATTACACTCAAAATAAAATGAAAAATCAAAAATAAAGAAAAATAGCTTAACAATATTAGTAACTTTTAATATATATATATAAGTTGTCTTAATTATTTGTTGTAGACATAAAAAAATTTAAGACCGTCCTCAACCAACGATGATATATATACATCATCGTTGGTTGAGGACGGTCTTAAATTTTTCTCTGTCTACAACAAATTGCAGTCGAAATTAAAAATATGTAATAGAAATAATTAAGACAACTTATTAACTTCAAAAAGTTGTGGTTGTTCCCGACTAAAATTAATCTTTGGTTTGTCTAATGCGCTGTCCCAAAATATTTCGGTCTTATCGCTTTCCATTCTTGAGCTATTTTTTATTCGAGATATTCAAGCTTTAACAATTTGTGGAGCCATAGCCTCGAACTAAAGCGTTTTGTGAGTGAATAACTAAAACAAACCATCTTGTTCGTTAGAACTGATAATAGGAAACTTAAAAATGTATTTATTAAGTATGAATTATTATAAAGGGTGATTTTTTAAGAGCTTGATAACTTTTTTAAAAAAAAAAAACGCATAAAATTTGCAAAATCTCATCGGTTCTTTATTTGAAACGTTAGATTGGTCCATGACATTTACTTTTTGAAGATAATTTCATTTAAATGTTGACCGCGGCTGCGTCTTAGGTGGTCCATTCGGAAAGTCCAATTTTGGGCAACTTTTTCGAGCATTTCGGCCGGAATAGCCCGAATTTCTTCGGAAATGTTGTCTTCCAAAGCTGGAATAGTTGCTGGCTTATTTCTGTAGACTTTAGACTTGACGTAGCCCCACAAAAAATAGTCTAAAGGCGTCAAATCGCATGATCTTGGTGGCCAACTTACCGGTCCATTTCTTGAGATGAATTGTTCTCCGAAGTTTTCCCTCAAAATGGCCATAGAATCGCGAGCTGTGTGGCATGTAGCGCCATCTTGTTGAAACCACATGTCAACCAAGTTCAGTTCTTCTTGGATATCATCTCACGGTAGCGCTCACCATTCACAGTTACGTTACCATTCGCATCATCTTTGAAGAAGTACGGTCCAATGATGCCACCAGCCCATAAACCGCACCAAACTGTGACTTTTTCTGGATGCATTGGTAGCTCTTACAATGCTTCTGGCTGATATTCACTCCAAAATCGACAATTCTGCCTATTTACGTACCCATTGAGCCAAAAATGAGCTTCGTCGCTGAACACAATTTCTTTCTTTCTGAACTTTCTTAACAGAGCACGCATTTTGATAATAAAATTCAATGATTTGCAAGCGTTGCTCGTTAGTAAGTCTATTCATGATGAAATGTCAAAGCATACTGAGCATCTTTCTCTTTGACACCATGTCTGAAATCCCACGTAATCTGTCAAATACTAATGCATGAAAATCCTAACCTCAAAAAAATCACTCTTTATTACGCAAATTAATATTAAATTAAAAAACTAACACAACTTAGTTTTACTGATATTATATAGTATTAATAAGTAATAAAAAAATAAATATTTGAAGTATGTACATTAACGAAGCAGTATTTTTTTAAGCAAACATTATTAAATTGTTAGAATTAAACATTGTTTATTATAAAAGTAAAAAAAAACAAAAAAGTTTTTTCTCGGGCCACGATTCGAACCCGAGATCTTCTGGGTGCAAAGCGGACACCTTAACGGTGACCTTTACTAACAATCGGTTCCCATTCACTTGTGAAAAAGCTATCCGAAAAATTTTACATATTATGGACTTTTTTGGAAGGTGTTTAAAAGAACATCCTCAAAAGCGGGAAAAATTCACATTTGAAGATGCTATTAAAATGTGCTTCCTATGGAAGTGCTTCCAATTATATCTGCTGGGTGTATAATAAATGTTTTTCGTAAGTTTTACAATTGTCGCCCGATAAAAATGCTTTTTATACCCTACACCACTTCGTGGTCTAGGGTATTATAAGTTAGTTTCGCGCCAAATGTTTGTAACACCAAGAAATAATCGAGCTAGACCCACCTTTAAGTATACCGATCGGCTTAGAATCACCAGCTGAGTCGATTTAACGGTGTCTGTCTGTCCGTCTGTCCGTCCGTCTGCTGTCCATCTAAGCTTGTTCGCACAGGTCGCAATTGTTGTCCGATTGTCAAGAAACTTGGCAGAAGTTATTTTTTCTGGCCATGGACTATCGGCATTGAATTTGGAGGAAATCGGTTCAGATTTAGATATAGCCCCCATGCAAATGTCGCTCCCGATTTGACATTTTCCGCTCTAGAAACCACATCTTGTACCCGATTTTCTTTAAATTTGGCACAACATCTTATAATCCAACTAGAAATACATATGCAGAAAGTGGATAAGATCGGTTCGGATTTAGATATAGCCCCCATACAAATGTCGCTCCCGATTTGACATTTTCCGCTCTAGAAACCACATCTTGTACCCGATTTTCTTTAAATTTGGCAAAACATCTGATAATACAACTAGAAACACCTATGCTGAAATTGGGTAAGATTGGTTCAGATTTAGATATAGCCCCCATACAAATATCGCTCCCGATTTGACTTTTTCCGCTCTAAAATCCACATATTGTAACCGGTTTTCTTTAAATTTGGCACAACATCTTATAATCCAACTAATAAACCTATGGTGAAAGTGGGGAAGATCGGTTCAGATTTAGATATAGCCCTCATACAAATGTTGCTCCCGATTTTGGCCAAACTTTACGTATTCTATTTTACCAATAAACATACATGGCGAAAGCGGGTCACATCTTTCCAGGTTTCATCCTTTCCGATTTAACATTTTTTGTCAAACACATACATTTACAGGATGTAAAAATCCTTCCCGATTTCACATTTTTACCGAATTGAATTGCAATGAGAATTGTTTGGGTGATGCCCATATGCCCATTTGGTATAATCCAAATGGGGTCCATTCTGATTTATTACAGCTGTAGAAACTACATCTTACATCGGATCTTAATCAAATTTTGCAGATCATGATATTTTTCAACTAGGAATACCTACCGTGAATGAGATATATTTAGGCCCAGAATGTTGTTACAGGCTCCTTTTTGAAATGTCGGTCCTATTACTACTGTATAATTTGTATTTGTATGTCGGATAATTGGATCAATTACCATATTATTTACCATATTCGTTAAATTTGACTAAAGATGAATTTAAAGTATACGGCATAATTTATTTGAACTACATAAAATTGCTCCCATGAAATGCCTGGGTTTAGTAATCAAAGCGAGGTACATACGCAGGGAGTGGTGTAGGGTATTATATAGTCGGCCCCGCCCGACTTTTGGCCTTTCCTTACTTGTTATGTCTGTTTTGTTTGGGCTGTGAGGGTAGTGTAACCAATTCATATTTTTTAAAGCATTTTAACTTAATTTTTTTCTAAAATTTGTCAAAGTTTCGGAGTGGAATGACAATGTTTTAATATATTATAGCTGTTTTTCCAAAACGATTGTCTTATTTCATCATGACAACATTTTACTTTTTTATATGAGATCTTGGAGAAAAATAAATGTTGCAAGAAAACTATTGATAACCAGAAACTATAAAAACAATTGCCAAGTGAAATTCTGACAATGGGATAAAATAAATCAATTGCTAAATCAAAATGTTAAAATTCTTCTCTTTTGCATTACAGAAAATTACTGACACGATAAAGAAAAAAATATTAATAATTATCGAAAAATCGTATACCAGTCCCAAAATATCACCGTTTAAAAACTTTTTCATATTTTGATAAAATCCTCTACTAAAATATTTTAATTTCCGTTTTTTTATGAAAGTTCTGCACGATAGGTGTCGAATCTTTAAACGATTGCATCTAGTGAATTGTTTTACCTTTTTTATTTATTTGAAAATAATACTAAAAACAACGATTTTCAAAGAAAAAAAGTTTTTTTTCCATGCTTTATATTTATAAGGTTACTTTCTATATATGTTTGTGTGCCACAAAATTTGAAATCAATTTTTGAAAGCTTTTTTCTCAACCAATTTTGCTCAAATTTTGCACACTTAATCATTTTCGAAGACAATACAAGGAAATGGAAAAATTTGACCAATTGGACAAAGGGGCGTGGCACCTCCCATACGAAGTTAAAACCTATTATTGAATATTGTCAGTTCTATGACACCTAGAATGCTGAAATTTTGTGTAAGTGCATCTAGCATCAATTCGCATAGTTGTGCCAAAAATGGGCGGTATTGGAAAAGTGGGCGTACCACCTCCCATACGAAGTTAAAACATATTATCGAATAGTGTCAGTTCTATGACACGTATAGTGCTCAAATTTTGTGTGATTGTAAAAAGGGGGCTTGGTACCTCCCATACAAACCACAAATTAAAAATCTATTATTTCTGCTCCTGATAACGGTATTTGAACAAAATTTGGTACGTCGGTTTGGTGTGGATTTTTTAAGTGCTGCTGCAAATATGGGCGGGATTGTACAAAGGGGCGTGGTACCTCCCATACAAACCACAAATTAAAAATCTATTATTTCTGCTCCTGATAACGGTATTTGAACAAAATTTGGTACGTCGGTTTGGTGTGCATTTTTTAAGTGCTGCTGCAAATATGAGCGGGAATGGACAAAGGGCGTGGTACCTCCCATACAAACCACAAATTAAAAATCTATTACTTCTGCTCCTGATAACGCAGTAATTTTTCCTTCTACAAAAGATAACTAGAAAGAATTTCTGGGCCCAATAGAATTCTGCATGCATAAAGCATGGATTTGAAAAAAAATTTTTTTTTTGATTTACTAGTTTAAATTTGATATTAACATAAATTCAAAATGTCCTGTCTACCCTTGCAATTTTATTATATCAATAAACTTTTCTTCACATAAATCTATCACTTTCTCTGATTCGAAGAAAGTTTGTGCTTTTAAAAAGTCTAAATGGATTTAAAAATATATTTTCTATAGTTTAAACCTCCGATTCTGAAATGAATTTTGCTTAAACATTAAGATTTTTTTTCTTTTTGAAAAAATCTTCGAGTCTAAAGAACATTTTCCACCGTAAGCCATCAATGGATAGTTTACTATTTCATTCGGGGCAAAGTCGATATTCTGTCGTTCGATCAAACTTTTTGAACACTCTTAAATTAAGCTATAATGTTGCTTTATTTCAAGGCAATGTGAACTCTCTAGCATTTCCATTAGATTTATGAAGTATTAACTTACATATTGATGAATACAACTATATTTTGGAAATCCTTGTTTTGCTGTGTTTCCCGCATTCTAGGGATACTCAATAATGATAATTTTCAAATTTATTTCAAACTTAAGAAAACTCCTAATGATGTTTGTGGGCTAAAAGAGGACACTGGTCAAGCGTGTTTTTAAGACATACACACGTCATCAAGATAATAGTCTTTCCTCTTTACAGTCTCCTCAGTGTTTAGTTCATGTCAACATTAATTGTGTATTCACATTCAAGGATGTTTGTAAGCAATTTATCTTGTTCCAAGGTCATGGCGTATTCTTGGCCTTTCTCAGAAATTTTTGACAATGTTCATTTTCTTTAGAATTCATTTTAATTATACCCAACTGTCAAAATCAACATAATATTTGTCAAGTCATTTGTCCTTCATGCATTTCGTCTCCACCTGCAGACGTCCCAAATCTTGTGCTATTTATCAAATATTTTGTTTATTACTCCCCCGGGGAATCACAAGTTTATTGTTAATTTTTGCTTTTGGCCTTAGAAACCTTAACAGTATTTTGAAGGCTACATTAAAAATGTTTTATGTTTATATTTTCTGCTGTACTTGTTGTCTTGGGTCGTTTATTTAAGAAATCCTAAGGCTTCTTCAGATATAGACAGAGAGTGTCACACAGTGCCTAAGCTCGAGTTATCATATTTGCAACCACTAGGACACCATGACATTTGTGCTAATTTTTATGTATAGTGCTAAATAAATATATATTGGTCATATTGATATGCTTTCCTCTATCTAATATCTTTTTTTTGATGCCATAATTATTTAAAAACCTCGTTGCTCTTGCGTTTCCACCAAAAACTATTGAATTTTACATGATACCTGATGACAACATGTTTTCCTAAGTCATTTTGTCTTTGTCTTATAGTTGGCTGTGCCAAGAGAAAGGATAATCCTTTTTTAAATTTTGTTCAATTAAAAAATGTCCCAATCACTCATTGGTCTCTTTTGAAATCTGATCACTTTGATGCATTAAGTTTTGCATAAACTTTGTCTCAACTTTGATGATTTAAATATCCAATTATTATGGAGTTATTAAATCCCTTTCCCTTTATCTCTTTGAATACTTGAGGCAAGCAAAAGGACATCAAAATTCATGATAATTCAAAAAAAATGTCTCGTGTTATTTTAAATTTAATGATGTCTGTCATTTGTTTACAGACTTTGACTTGCCTCTGGCAGAATTTGTTACGTTTTTTCTTTAAAAATATAATGAACAACATAAATAATTAAATTTAAGTGATTTTAGGAGACATTTATGAAGCATTTTGAGACATAAATTAGAATGATGTAAAATGATAAAGGAAAGCGCCTGAAGATAATAATTATTTTATTTCGGAAAAAAATAACATCTGCTTACACTAAACCTTTGCAATTTTTTTAGACCTTTATGAATTCTGTTTGAATTTTCGGCAATCCATCTTCGCAAAAATCAGTTTTGGCTAATTCCATGTGAAGCAATCACTTACACACAATTTCTCTCTAGATACTAGAGTGGATCGAAAATAAAGTATTTTTTTTTTGTCATAAAGTAAATATACATTTCACCACAGGGTATAATGTCTTTGTGCATTTGTTTGTAACACCCAAAAGGCTTATTATTCCGATCGACATAGAATAACTTTTTGAATCGATTTAACAATGTCCGTCTGTCCATATATTATTGTTAACGAAACTTGACACAAACGATTTTTGCATGCCGAAGACGGACGCTATATAATTTGAAGCAAATCGGCCAAGATTTATATCCCATACAAAGGTCACCTACAATTTGACTTTTTTGCTCTAGAAACAACATAATTTAAATATTAATATACAAATATTCTGATGATAATAAAAATTATTTTGCATGAAGCTATATTTTTTTGTTTATACAAAAAATAATAAGAAATAATTACTGTCCAAAAACATCTACAAGACGAGACGAATTTTTCCATAAATTGCTATGTTAAGAAACAAAATTCCAGTATGTGGAACGACGCACAATGTTTCACAATCAAATTTCATTGACCAAAATAACTTTTGTTCTACTAAAAATTTTTGAAAAAATAAATGTGATATTAAAATTGAAAATCGGACAATCGGATATAGTATAGAAATTAGCCCAAAACTGACTAATTTTCCTATTTTTCAATTTGAAACAAAATTAAAATTAAAATTTTTATTTTTAATTTTTGTTTTTTTTTTTTTCATTTTCACCATTTCCTCACAATGCACAGAAAAAATTACTTATTTTCGTATTCCAGATTTTCACGATTAAAGATTTTGCAAATTTAAAAAAAAAGTAATTTCTTTTTTCGAACTGTTCCCAGCAAAAAAAGAGCATCGAAAGAAGTGAAAAAGTGATTCGGAAGTGGTGAAAAAACGGATCTTCTCACCTTTTTAGTGCATTTTAGTCAGTGCTCATAAAGTTATGAAAGAATGGAATTGTGGATGTTCTTTTATATTAGTGCAGGTAATCTAAATTTAATTACATCTTCCGGTGTATTGAAAAATTGGGGTTTCTGAATAGGTGAAAATACACATTTAATAATCATTTTGAAGGCTTTTAATTACTACATCAGGAAAATAGAAAAGTAAGGAGACACTAAAACGATAGACCTTTCTTAATAGTTTTGAACAGGTTCCAACCAGTATAGTGGCCCTGTTGGTCTCCCCTATACGGAGTCTAGAGGAGACAATTTATGAAAACAACACAAATTTGGATTTTTAATATTTTATTTGAGCAAGTGTTGCTGCTTCGTACGGAGTACACAAAACTACTACTCATTTGACAACCATAACAGGAACGATACCGCCATCTATCGGATTTATCTATATGTATTTTATAGCATTGCCATAAATTTATCAGTTGAGATCGACCATATGATCGATCTGCAACAAGTCTGATTATAATATTTGATTTTAAGAGGACAAGAGAAACAGCCTTTCATTTTGGTTAGCTTTGATAGTTGTAGATTCCAATTCTGTGAATACTTCACAGAAAATATTTCATCATCTAGTAGATCTAATGGTAAATTAACAGATAAAACTAGTTTCTTTCCGAAAAAATCTAAAAAATAAGATTTTGTCATAGTCTATATTCAAGTTGACAATAAATCAATAAATGTAAACTCCCCGTCGTTAATAAAGTTAATAGAAATGTGAAATAACCCAAATGGAATTTGAAATCAACAACTGCATGCATAATTGATTTAGCCTCTAAATGATTTTTTGATTACTCTTTATTTTGTATTTATATTAATATGATTTCATAAATTTTCAGACTTAACTATATTATTATATATTTCAGACTTAAACTATATTTTTAACACACACAAAGAGTCCACATCTGAAGATCATCAACATGTCGATACTGATTTTAAAGTTATCAATCATTTCGTAAGTGGTTTCCTCAAACCAATCATCTTGTATCTATCTGTATATACATTCTTCGAAAATTTAAAATATGTATACACTCCACGAGTATTATGTCTTTGTGAATTTGTTTGTAACACCCAAAAGGAAGCGAGATAGACCAATTGTTAAGTATACCGATCGACTTAGAATCACTTTTTGAATCGATTTAGCCATGACCATGTCTGTCCGTCTGTCTGTCCATCTATTCTTGTAATCACGATACAAATCGCAATTATTGTCCGATTCTAACGAAACGAAGTTTTTCGGGATAAGGACGGACGCTATTTAATTTAAAGAAAATCGTTTCAGATTTAGATATAGCTCCCATACTTATTTGACTCTTTTCACGCTAGATACCACCTATTTTAACAGCTTTTCTTCAAATTTGGCAAAATATCTTATGTTTCCACTAGAAACGCCCATGGTAAAAATGGGTCAGATCGGTTCAGATTTATATAGCTACAATAAAAATTTCGCTTCCAATTTGACTTTTTTCGCTCTAGAAATCACAAATTTTATCATATTGTTTTCTAAATTGGCAAAACGTCTTATATTTAAACTAGGAACACCTGTAGTGAAAATAGGTCAGATCGGTTCAGATTTATATGTAGCTCTCATACAATTTTCGCTCCCTGCTTGACTTTTTGCGCCCCATAAACCACGTACTTTCAGGGAATTTCTTCAAATTGATCATAACACGTTATACTTGAACTGGACTATAGTCGGCCCCGCCCGACTTTAGCCTTTCCTTACTTGTAGAGCACCTGAAGAAGTGAAACTTCAGGTGCTCTATTTTTGCTGGGTAGTACTGTAATTCAATGAATATCAATGGAATTCACTTCACTGGTCCACCTTTGTTGTATTTTTTAAGGTTTTTACTTGTTGCTTTTTAATTTTTTACATATGACTGGCAAAAATGACATCCTTTTAACCTGATAGATCAATTTTTAAAAAATTTTGAGGTGTCTTCTAATGTCAATTTCCATTGAATGAAATGGTGTCGATTTCCCTCAATTTTTCTTATCGCATATATCATTCGTTTTTAGCTTGATATCAATTCGAATTTATAAATAGGCAAAATTTCTTTATTTATTCTTCTGGGAGATTGCTAAAACCGCCACTTTAAATCCTTTCATACATTAGAGTTTCTTCCCGTGAAAAGCTTAAAAGCATTTCTTCATATCGCTCAGCTATTGTGTTTAACAGACGTCACAAGAATATGCATTCATCATAAAGCGTAAAAGTGAAAAAAAAACTGTGGAAAAGCTACAGTAAACAGGATTCAAGGCTTTGTTGCACCGGAAAACCAGGCAACAATTCCAGTCATGAAATACACAACACACAGCAACGCAACCTTGATTTATGTTATAAAAAACACAGACTCAGTTGGGGATGTGAATGGTTTCAATGCGGTTACCTCTCTCTGTTATCCTGCACTTATGTGCACGCATGAAGTCACTTTTTTATTTGAAACCAGGGAAACAGGTTGCTTTAAATCCTGTTTTCTTTCAAAGTCGATACATATAGAATAATCGCGAGTTCTTCTTTATTTTTCTCTATTTGTCGTTAACATTTGTGATTTATGGCTTTTGCCAAACAAGAGGACTCCATGGCAAAATTTCTTTTTTCTGTCATATAAGCAAAGACTTAACTCAGTTGTTTGTCTACCTTGGCGAGAACGATACATTTACCCTCCACCCTTAAGTCACGCCACAGCAAATTCTCGAATAAGTCGTACAACAAGTTATTGCAATTTATTTATTTATTTTCCATAACACTTTATCGTTTACACACAATTTAATTCAAGACATAAATTTATAAAGGCATGATAAAAGAGGTGTAGAAGGAATAATATCTTCATTTTTCATTCATATTTTTTCCAAGCAAAATATCTTTGCAAAAAGGTTTAAAAATACGAGCACTTTAAAAATTTGTGTGCGGGAATCTAATATTTGTTTAATAAAATTTTATTCTTAAGAAAATATATATTTTCTAAATATGATTGCAATCATTCTTTCAATAATAGTAGTCACAGCAGTAGTATGCCATCAAAATTATTACCTAATTTCTCCATTATAATTCAATAAAATCTTAAGAATTTCATGGATTTACTTTTTTTTGTCTCATGAACTGCGACCTTTTTAATCTGACAATTAGTTTTAGGGTCCAAATGCCAGGAAGCACACTTTGGTGCTTCCTGGCATTAGGGTCATATACATTTTCACATGTGACGCATTCCATTCCATTGCATTTTCTATCATGATTACTTAAATTTCAACAGCATAACTCAGTACCTACATTTAGGCGTAAATTGGTTTGCCACAGAAGAGACTCCAGCTAAATAGGCGTTCAAGATTTTCCTAATACCATTTAATGCTGGCATAATTCACCACTGAATATTTTCATAACAGCCCTATTTTAAATTTTCACAGCCGGAATTAATGTACATTCTCAGGGCATAATTTATAGCACTCAAC
>CANDYM010000128.1:0-46588 GCA_947397865.1 Polietes domitor
TTACTAGCAGTACCCGCTGCTTCGCACGCGAAAAAGCCAGTTATTTGTTAATTTTATAAGTCTTTATTTTTGGATAGTATTTATTTAATTTTCTTTTGGTGGATATAGATAAATCTAAAATAGTAATTTGGAAACCTCCTATTAGCTACCACTCACACACAGTCAAAGGAATGTGCTTGTCGATATGCACTATTTTAGCTGAACTACATCGTATGTATAATTTTTATAATTTTCTACCAAGTTTTGAACAAAATATTACAACCATTTATATCCTCGATCTCATGTTTCTAGATTCAGCCAGCCAGTTTATAACTTTTTGCACTTCTTTCCCAAAATGTACACATTTTGAAAAATTACTGTAGGTAACTTGTGTTTTTGCTTTCCCTAAAAATATGTACTTTTTTTGTAACACATTTATTCCTTGTTGTCCCGTATCCCCCCATTTAAGTACAAATTTTGAAATATCCATTTATGTTCCGTGCTTACTTAATTAAATGATTGTACAGCATTTTTATCCCTTTTCGTCCCGCGCACCCCTTAAAAGTACAAATTTTGAAAAATCAAACTACTGCGCTTCTATATGGTCAGAGGAATTTACACACTAAATATCACGATTCTAGCTGTAATACTAAAGTTGGTACCATTTTTATCCCTTTTTGTCCCGCTCGCAACTTAAAAGTAAAAATTTCGAGAAATCCATTTATGTTTCAAGTCTACGTTGTCAGAGAAATTTAAACGCAAAATTTCACGACTATAGCTGAAATATTTTAGTTGGTACTATTTTTATCCCGCTCATTGTTTATATGTACAAAATTTGAAAAAATCGTTTAGATTTGCGCTTCTCGTTGTCAGTGGAACTTACACACTACATTTCACGACTATAGCTCCAATACTTTAGTTGGTACTACTTTTATCCCCTGTTGCTCACCCCCTATAAGAAAATTTCAAAAAATCCATTTAGATTGCGCTTTACAAACAGTTTACACACCAAATTTCCCGACTATAGCTGCAATTCTTAAATTGGAACCCTTTTTGTCCCGCCTACCCCCTAAAAAGTACAAATTTCGAAAAATCCAATTTTAATTCGTTTCTATATGGTCAGAGGAATTTACATACCAAATTTCACGATTCTAGTTGTAGTACATTAGTTGGTACCATTTTTATCCCTTTTTGTCTCGCTCGCCCCCTAAAAATACAAATTTCGAAAAAAATCTAATTTTATTTTGTTTCTATATGGTCAGAAGAATTTACATACCACATTTCACGTTTCTAGATGTAATACTTTAGTTGGTACCATTTGTATCCCTTTTTGTCCCGCTATTCCCTTAAAAGTACAAATTTCGAAATAATCAAATTCTACTTCGATTCTACATGGTCAGAGGAATTTACATACCAAATTTCACGATTCTAGCTGTAATACTTTAGTTGGTACCATTTTTATCCCGCTCTCCCCTTAAAAGTACAAATTTCGAAAAAATCTAATTTTACTTTGTTTCTATATGATCAGAGGAACTTACATACCAAATTTCACGTTTATAGCTGTAATACTTTAGTTGGTACCATTTTTATCCCTTTTTGTCCCTCTCTTCCCTTAAACGTACAAATTTCGAAAAAAATCTAATTTTATTTTGTTTCTATATGGTCAGAGGAATTTACATACCACATTTCACGTTTCTAGCTGTAATACTTTAGTTGGTACCATTTTTATCCCTTTTTGTCCCTCTCTTCCCCTAAAAGTACGAATTTCGAAAAAACCAATTTTACTTCGTTTCTATATGGTCAGAGGAATTTACATACCAAATTTCACGTTTCTAACTGTAATACTTTAGTTGGTACCAATTTTGTCCCGCTCGTCCCTTAAAAGTACAAATTTCGAAAAATTTAATTTTACTTCGTTTCTATATGGTCAGAGGAATTTACATACCAAATTTCACGTTTCCAGCTGTAATACTTTAGTTGGTACCATTTTTATCCCTTTTTGTCCCACTCTCCCCTTAAAAGTACAAATTTCGAAAAATCCAATTTTACTTCGTTTCTGTATCGTCAGAGGAATTTACATACCAAATTTCACGTTTCTAGTTGTAATACTTTAGTTGGTACCATTTTTATCCCTTTTTGTCCCGCTCGCCCCTTAAAAGTACAAATTTCGAAAAATCCAATTTTACTTCGTTTCTGTATCGTCAGAGGAATTTACATACCAAATTTCACGTTTCTAGTTGTAATACTGTAGTTGGTACCATTTTTATCCCTTTTTGTCCCGCTCGCCCCTTAAAAGTACAAATTTCGAAAAATCCAATTTTACTTCGTTTCTGTATCGTCAGAGGAATTTACATACCAAATTTCACGTTTCTAGTTGTAATACTTTAGTTGGTACCATTTTTATCCCTTTTTATACCGCTCGTCCCTTAAAAGTACAAATTTCGAAAAATCCAATTTTACTTCGTTTCTGTATCGTCAGAGGAATTTACATACCAAATTTCACGTTTCTAGTTGTAATACTTTAGTTGGTACCATTTTTATCCCTTTTTGTCCCGCTCGCCCCTTAAAAGTACAAATTTCGAAAAATCCAATTTTACTTCGTTTCTGTATCGTCAGAGGAATTTACATACCAAATTTCACGTTTCTAGTTGTAATACTTTAGTTGGTACCATTTTTATCCCTTTTTGTCCCGCTCGTCCCTTAAAAGTACAAATTTCGAAAAATCCAATTTTAATTCGTTTCTATATGGTCAGAGGAATTTACACACCAAATTTCACGATTCTAGTTGTAGTACATTAGTTGGTACCATTTTTATCCCTTTTTGTCTCGCTCGCCCCCTAAAAATACAAATTTCGAAAAAAATCTAATTTTATTATGTTTCTATATGGTCAGAAGAATTTACATACCACATTTCACGTTTCTAGATGTAATACTTTAGTTGGTACCATTTGTATCCCTTTTTGTCCCGCTATTCCCTTAAAAGTACAAATTTCGAAATAATCAAATTCTACTTCGATTCTACATGGTCAGAGGAATTTACATACCAAATTTCACGATTCTAGCTGTAATACTTTAGTTGGTACCATTTTTATCCCGCTCTCCCCTTAAAAGTACAAATTTCGAAAAAATCTAATTTTACTTTGTTTCTATATGATCAGAGGAACTTACATACCACATTTCACGTTTCTAGCTGTAATACTTTAGTTGGTACCATTTTTATCCCTTTTTGTCCCTCTCTTCCCCTAAAAGTACGAATTTCGAAAAAACCAATTTTACTTCGTTTCTATATGGTCAGAGGAATCTACATACCAAATTTCACGTTTCTAACTGTAATACTTTAGTTGGTACCAATTTTGTCCCGCTCGTCCCTTAAAAGTACAAATTTCGAAAAATTTAATTTTACTTCGTTTCTATATGGTCAGAGGAATTTACATACCAAATTTCACGTTTCCAGCTGTAATACTTTAGTTGGTACCATTTTTATCCCTTTTTGTCCCACTCTCCCCTTAAAAGTACAAATTTCGAAAAATCCAATTTTACTTCGTTTCTGTATCGTCAGAGGAATTTACATACCAAATTTCACGTTTCTAGTTGTAATACTTTAGTTGGTACCATTTTTATCCCTTTTTGTCCCGCTCGCCCCTTAAAAGTACAAATTTTGAAAAATTTAATTTTGCTTCGTTTCTATATGGTCAGAGGAATTTACATACCAAATCTCACGTTTCTAGCTGTAATACTTCAGTTGGTACCATTTTTATCCCTTTTTGTCCCACTCTCCCCTTAAAAGTACAAATTTCGAAAAATCCAATTTTACTTCGTTTCTGTATCGTCAGAGGAATTTACATACCAAATTTCACGTTTCTAGTTGTAATACTTTAGTTGGTACCATTTTTATCCCTTTTTGTCCCGCTCGCCCCTTAAAAGTACAAATTTCGAAAAATCCAATTTTACTTCGTTTCTGTATCGTCAGAGGAATTTACATACCAAATTTCACGTTTCTAGTTGTAATACTTTAGTTGGTACCATTTTTATCCCTTTTTGTCCCGCTCGCCCCTTAAAAGTACAAATTTCGAAAAATCCAATTTTACTTCGTTTCTGTATCGTCAGAGGAATTTACATACCAAATTTCACGTTTCTAGTTGTAATACTTTAGTTGGTACCATTTTTATCCCTTTATGTCCCGCTCGTCCCTTAAAAGTACAAATTTCGAAAAATCCAATTTTACTTCGTTTCTGTATCGTCAGAGGAATTTACATACCAAATTTCACGTTTCTAGTTGTAATACTTTAGTTGGTACCATTTTTATCCCTTTTTGTCCCGCTCGCCCCTTAAAAGTACAAATTTCGAAAAATCCAATTTTACTTCGTTTCTGTATCGTCAGAGGAATTTACATACCAAATTTCACGTTTCTAGTTGTAATACTTTAGTTGGTACCATTTTTATCCCTTTTTGTCCCGCTCGTCCCTTAAAAGTACAAATTTCGAAAAATTTAATTTTACTTCGTTTCTATATGGTCAGAGGAATTTACATACCAAATTTCACGTTTCTAGCTGTAATACTTTAGTTGGTACCATTTTTATCCCTTTTTGCCCCGCTCGGCCCTTTAAAGTACAAATTTCGAAAAATCCCTATTTGGAGCTCGTCTGCATGGTCATTGCAAGGAACTCACCGAATTTCATGTTTATAGCTACTGCCGTTTAGTCAGGACGAAGGTTCGATGTTTATCCCTTTTTGGGCCATTTTATCCCCTAAAAGTACGAATTTCGTAAAACCCTTTCTTAGTCGACGTCTACGTCATATTTGGGAACTACCCTGAAAATTTCATGACCCTGGCTTCTGCCGTTTGGTCTGGGGGCTGGTCAATGATAAGTCAAACACGCTAGTATCTAAACGAAAAGAGCTAGAACGTCTAAATTTTCTATAAATGCGTCAAATAAAGGTATTTTTTAAAATGTGTACTTTTTATGGCTAAAATGATAAAAGGGGATAAAATGATACCAACCAATCGACCGCAGCTATAGTCATGAAATTTGGAGTATAATCTGACTGCGTAGGCACAAAAAATAAAAAAGTGTTTCCAAATTCGTACTTTCAAGGGATACAATGGGAACAAAGGGATAAAAATGGTATCAAAACGTCTATAGCTAGAATGATGAAATTCGGTATGTACAATCCTCTAATTGCGTAGACACGTAAAATAAAGAGATTTTCGAAATTTGTACTTTTAAGGGGGAAAGCGGATACAAACGGTAGCAACCAAATGACCGCAGCTAGCATCATGGAATTCGGTTTATACATTCCTCTGACTACATTCGCAAAATAAAAAGATTTTTCAAATTCGTACTTTTTTACTTTTAAGGCAAAATAGGTTGAATCATGCAGTTTGGTTATCTTGGATTGTGTACTCCCACGTACACAATCCAATGTATAATGAATTTTCAAAATGTTTACTTTTGGAATTAAAATAGGAATTACAACTGAAGTGTTTAAGCTTTTTTGATATATATGTATAAACGTATTGGTAGCATTGCCTTATAATCGTGTTTTGAAATAATAAAAATTGTATATTTATTCATATATATTTTTTGGTTTGACTATATTAAGGAAATGGTATTTCAATTCTACGCCTAAGCATCTATGGAATGCAATTCATTGTGGAGGGTATATAAAGTCCGGCCCGGAATTTATCGCCCTTTTTACTTGTTTTTACTCCGATTTATTAATGCTATTTTTCTGAGTATAAGTACAATCGATATTTACCGCCAACTCAATTTCAATCAATATCGCAGTTTGTAAAATATTTGATTAAGATAATTAAGGTCTACAAATTCCAAATTTCCTTTAAGTTTTCGAAGGCTTATAAATATATTCCAGAGAAATCGCAGAAGGGAACTTTGTGATCTCAAAAATCATGATTTCAGAAATAATGAAAACCATTTTTTTGTATTTTTTAGAGAGCTCCAATTTACTTTGCGTGAAATATGTGGACTTCAATTATCCAACCAATTCAAATGAATTGGGACAATTTCAACTAATGCGGTTATCCCGACAGACTTGTGTTGTAATTAGCCGCCATCAACGAGCTCATACTCGTATTTCGTAAATATTCGTAGGCATTATCTGAATTTATAAAAAAAACAAGTAAAAACGGCGTTAAGTTCGGCCGGGCCGAACTTTATATACCCTCCACCATGGATTGCATTCCGCAGAGTCTGTCGATTTTCGTAGAAGTGCAGTAATATTACAGGAAAATATAAAATTATTAAAAAAATTATTAAATATAGTCAAACCAAAACAAATATTAAAAAAATAATTTTATGAATAAATATAATATTTTTATTATTTCAAGACAAGGCTACCAATACGTTCATACTATATATATCAACATAATACTTCAAGTCAATTCAAAATTCATTCAAATTCAAATTTGCTTATATTTATATTTTCAAAAAAGCGTAATTACCATAAATATTGGTAGATAGTGGTTGCTACACTGGGTTATATTTCCACTACATATTAATTCTAAACGAACAAATTTTGAATATCCTTTATATCACGTACATGGTGCAACATAACCTAACCTCATGGTACAACCAATTTTTACAGTAAAAATAAAAAGTAGGAATTTGGAAAAATCTTTTTATTTTGCGTGTCTATGCAGAGAAAGGAATGTATACACCGAATTCCATGATTCTAGCCGCGGCAATTTTGTTGGTACCATTTTTATCCCTTTTTTTCCATTTTACACCCTTAAGATTACGACTTTCTAAAATCTGTTCATTTTACGTATCTACGCAATTAGAGGGATGTACACACCGAATTTCATCATTCTAGCTGTAGCCGTTTAGTTGGTACCATTTTTATCTGTTCCCAGTGTATACCTTGAAAGTACTAGCTTGGAAAAAATCTTTAATTTTTCGTGTCTACGCAGTCAGGTTAATGTATACTCTGAATTTCATGACTCTAGCTGCGGTAATTTGGTTGGTACTATTTTTATCCCCTTTTTCCATGCTTTATATAAGGTTACTTTCTATATATGTTTGTGTGCCACAAAATTTGAAATCAATTTTTGAAAGCTTTTTTCTCAACCAATTTTGCTCAAATTTTGCACACTTAATCATTTTCGATGACAATACAAGGAAATGGAAAAATTTGACCAATTGGACAAATGGGCGTGGTACCTCCCATACAAACCACAAATTAAAAATCTATTATTCCTGCCCCCCTAAACAAAATTTGGTACGTCGGTTTGGTGTGCATGTTGTAAGTGCTGCTGCAAATATGGGCGGGATTGTACAAAGGGGCGTGGTACCTCCCATACAAACCACAAATTAAAAATCTATTATTTCTGCTCCTGATAACGGTATTTGAACAAAATTTGGTACGTCGGTTTGGTGTGGATTTTTTAAGTGCTGCTGCAAATATGGGCGGGATTGTAAAAAGGGGCGTGGTACCTCCCATACAAACCACAAATTAAAAATCTATTATTTCTGCTCCTGATAACGGTATTTGAACAAAATTTGGTACGTCGGTTTGGTGTGCATTTTTTAAGTGCTGCTGCAAATATGAGCGGGAATGGACAAAGGGGCGTGGTACCTCCCATACAAACCACAAATTAAAAATCTACAAAAGATAACTAAAAAAGAATTTCTAGGCCCAATAGAATTCTGCTTGCATAAAGCATGGATTTGAAAAAAAAACGTTTTTTTTTTTTGATTTACTAGTTCCATTTTAACCCCAAAAAGTACGAATTTCGAAAATCCCTTTATTTTACGTGTCTACACAATTAGAGGAATGTACACACCGAATTTCGTGTTTCTAGCTGTTGTGTACCATTTTTAACCCTTTTTGCCCCATTTCACCTTCTACGAAAAAATCGCTCGCTGCACGTTTAATTTAAAGGGGGAATGCGCATACCCAATATCAAGTAAGTACGAGCAGAGATATTGAAAAAATATGCTTAAATACTCTAAAATATTGCGGCTTATTACGGGTATTTTTAGTCCTTGCGAGGGAAAAATGGCTAGATAGTCTTAGAATTACTCTCAGGGAATATTTATATAATTATTTATTGTTTATAGCTGAGCTAAATACATCTGCGACTCCTTCTGTGACAAATGTGCCTCTGTGGTGAGATGCGATCGACTGAAGGAAGAATCGGAAAATTTACGCTTCGACTTTAGTTGAAAATGGCGATAGATGATAATCAAAAGTGTATTCAGAACAGATCGTTTATTCAATATAGATTACTTCATTAATACATATGTATAAAACATTTGAACGTTCTAGTGCTGTATTCATCTTTGCCAAAAAAAAAATCGACGACTGAAAATACTGACAAATTACACACTTTTAAGCCGTGTGTTGAACAAATATTCATAAACAATATTTCATTGCACAAAATATCAGAAAAAAACTGCATTGGCATATAAGAAATTGATTTACGACATCGACATTTTTCACTTTATTTTACACGAAATAAATGGCGGCACTAATATTTGATATGCTGCAAACGAATTGCAGTTGCGTTCGGCGTCGTTTTTTGCTGGGGATTTGCGCTCGTTTGAAATGCCATAATTCATCGTTTCAATATTTGTTATTGTCGCCAAACAGAATCCAATGAGAAAATACAACAACAAGAACAACACCAGCAACCGAGCAAATACTGACAAAAATACATTTATATAATTCACACACACACATCCAATCACACTCAAACATACATAGGTAGCCCAGCACACACACATGTGCATACAACTGCAATGCAACGTCATTGAGATTTATACGTTATGTTTGCCGGCTATGTGTGTGTATTGCTCTTTGAGCCAATGCACCGCCAACCGCATCGTTCACTATCCTTTGGAAAGTATATCGTGTGAGTAGTGTGTGTGTGTGTGTTTGTATGCGTGTGTGCGAGAGAGAGTGTATCCTGTCAGAGCCCAAAATATTGCATGTGACAATAAATCAAAATATCACACGTGCCTCAACTCACATGCCACAGCCACTGCCAATGCGAATGTGTGGCAAGCAACAAAAAAGAGCAGCCACCAACCAACCGCCCGACCGACCGACCAAACCAGCTAACCACAGTTAGTCATTGTCATCATTTCATTGTATTGCCCCATTCGGAATTAGATGTGTTTTGTGTTCTGCATTTCCTATTCCAATGTTCGATGTTGCATGTCCTTCTTGTAGTTGTTGTTTTATGCAACACAGCTGATACATACATACATACATGTGTATTTGTGAATGCACAAGGACATTCATACCCACATTGTTGAGCCTTAGAGAATTTGTCAATGCCATCAAAACGAACGACTATGAATGTGTTAAGTTGTCAATGTTTTATGGACGTTTTTGTGTGATTTTGGGGATGCATCGCATAAAATGCATTTGTCTGTTTCACGACGTGTGTGTGTGTTTTTTGCGATGATGAAACATTACATTTGATTAATGCCTAACATAAATCTTAATTTTTGGATGAATGTTTTACATGGGAAACATAAAAGTGGTATGAAAGTGGCATGGGCGATAACAGATTAGAATTTTGCCCCTGTAAATATCGATTTTTTAAATATTATTAAACCTACTGCAAATATTTTCTTGCAGAAATTCTTAAAATCTTAAGTATTGCACTTAAATTTTGAATTTCTAAAATTTAAGCTTCCATCTCCTTTTTTAGCAGAAAGTGGGTTTGGATAAAATCGACATGTATCCTAAATTAAAAAAAAATTATACCCTGAATGAAAATATACAGCGGGAACTGCAACAGCATTATTGTAAGAAGTTTCAATAAGTGAAAAAGTTTTTTGCTGTAAAGAAGCTACATTCAATGAAAATTTTGATGATTTAACTCATTAACGCCTGACCCACCAATTCCATTATCCGATATTGATAAAATTTCACACAAGTAGTATTTAGAAAATTTATACTAGGTGGTAGATGAATGTTGTCACACTAAGCAACTCGAATATTTTTTAGTTCGTATTATTTTATCTTTATTCATTTGAAAACTAATAAATACTTATTATTTTTTTAATGGGTTTTAAAAATAATAGAATTTAAATGACCTCCACGCTCGGTGACGCATGTGCGTCTGGAAAGTTACAGCCGGAATTGCTTCAATTGTTTTTCGAATGAATTGCTTTCGAAAAATTAAAATTTATCGGTTTGTTTGTAAACATCCTATTTTCAATAATCCTATAAGAACAAATCTGGTATGAGAATCAGGCGAAATGTGGAGTTTCTGCTTATTATGGAATATTCGCTGTAATTCTGTTGGGATTAAAAACGGGCGAAATCGGTTCAGAGGGAAAGTTTTTAAGGACATGTTTTTTGAATATGTCAGCTTATATTTACTTGCTATTTGGTATGTGCATTCCCCTTAAAGCGTAAACAGTGAAACGGGTCAAAAAGGAATAAAAATGGTACCTATCAAACGACAACAGCTCAAAACACGAAATTCGGTGTTCGGTGTAAAATAAAGAAATTTTTTCATAATTGTGTTTTTAAGATGGTAAAATGTGAATAGAGGGATAAAAAAGGTACCAACTTGTACTTTTAAGGTGGGAAATGTGGAAAAAGTGATAAAATTGGTACCGACCAAATAACTGCATCTAGAATAACGAAATCTAACGGTATGTACATTCCTATGACTTTATAGACGTGCAAAATCAAGGAACTTTTCAAAAAATTTTCTTATGAAGAAAGGGGATAAAATTGGTTCACATTTAACAGCTACATCTAAAATAATGAAAATCGGTGTATATTTCGCTATGGTTACGTAGATTCTAAATATAATGCGATCTTTCGATAATAGCACTTTTTACGCCAAAAAGGGATAACATTGGTGGCGAACGAATGTCTGCAGATAGATAATCATAAAGTTCGGCGTGTACAATCCTCTGATTGTGAAGACGCACACCATAAAAGGATCAAGGACTATCAAGCAATAAAAAAGCATAATTATAGACACGCCAAATAAGTGGGCGTGGCTTTTAAATCAATTAACTAATTTTATTTGAAAATTATAATTATGAAAAAGCACAATTTATTTAAAAACTATCGCTATCGGCAAAAGATCATAATTTTCTTAATATTTTATAGCACTTATATAGCCAAACCGTCGTCAACATACTAGCAGCATAGGGTTACTATAACAGGATATACACATTAGAAATGCTACACATATTATAGGGTGAGTTATTTAAAACTTTAAATTAGAATCGCTTTTAAAAGAACGTTTTATTGGAACGGTTGAACTTTGTCAGTTAATAATGGAACAAAGTATTCATATGACTACCACGACTGGCTTAGCAGAACCGAATTTTTCAGTACAGCCCAAAATCCACACCAAACACTGACTCGTTGTGGATGCATTGGCTTCTCAATAGTGACGTGTGGTTTGTCTGGACTCCGACCACTTATCTTACGCGATCAACCACCTCAGTGTACAAAAAAATTTTAATTAAAAAAAAGTACAAATAATTCGAAATATTGAACTTTTATGAATATTGAATTTCTGGGCAATGTCTCTGCGTTATATTCCACAAAAATAAGCAATTATAATTCGTTGTATGAGTTAAGATCCGAATTTATTGCATGTCATTTCATACAAGTTCTATTTTAACTTCAATAGAAAAAATAACAAAATAAAATTAAATATTCTTAAAAATTTCCTTACACGGTATTATTATTTACTAATACGAACAACGACAGATTAAAAATTCAAAAATGTCGTTTTTAGGACAAAGTCGTCGAGATGCATATGTTTTGTCCAGACCGATTTTTATATTTCTCTATAAAACTACCAATAACAAAGAAATTATAACAGAATATGTGAATTTTGTTAATTATTTGAAATCTCAATGCTGTATTAATATTTAGTTAAACATCATTCTTTTCTTTGTGATTCACATTTACAAACTTACAGAGCCTATTAAAGTAAGTCAGCCTTAGTTGCATATGTTTAGGCCACCACTGTAGGTAAGCCTAATAGAAATTGTAAACAAATATTGTGATTTGCATAAAAAATATGGTTCTGGTTGGAATATAAGATATTTTCCAAAAGATACGTTAAAATATGTGGTTTCTAGAGCAGAAAAAGTCAAATAGGAAACGAAATTTGTATGGAGAAAATATATAATTCTGATCCGATCTGATCCAATTTTACATCACATGCTTCTATTTGAAATATAAGGCGTTGTGCCAAATTTGAAGAAAATCGTAGAAAATAGGAGGTTTCCAGGGCAGAAAAGACAAGCCGGGGGCAAAATTTGTATGGAAGGAATATATAAATCTGAACCGGTTTTTACCCATTTTCACCACAGTTCTAGTTCAAATATAAGATAGTTCTAGTTCAAATATAAGATATTTTGCTAAAATTGAAAAAGTTCTGTTAAAATATGTGGTTTCTAGAGCGGAAAAAGTCTGTATATAAATCTGAACCAATCTGACACATTTTTAACAAATGGGGTTCTTGTAGAAATATAAGATGTTTTGACAAATTTGTGGTCTCTAGAGCTCAAAAAGTTAAATGGAAAACGAAATCTGATCTGAACCGATCTGGCTTTCACCACAGTTGTTTCTAGTTGTCAAATTTGAAGCAAATCGAATAAAATATGTGGTTTATAGAGCGGAAAAAGTAAAACTGGGAGCGACATTTGTATGGGGGCTATATCTAAATCTGAACCGATTTGCGTCAAATTAAATAGGGTTCGTCCTTGGGCCGCAAAACTCATTTGTGCCAATTGTTGTTCCGATCGGGCAATAATTGCGACCTGTACTTTGATTACAAGAATAGATGGACGGACAGACGAACGGACATGGTTAAATCGATTCAAAAAGTGATTCTAAGTCGATTGGTATACACAACAATGTGTCTATCTCGCTTCCTTTTGGGTGTTACAAACAAATGCACAATGACATAATATCCTAGTGGGGGGTATAAAAACATACTGAAATACTTCAACTATTTGGGTATATTAGTGGTATTTTCAGTCCTTGTGAGGGAAAAATTTTCCCTGTGGGCCGATTTCGCCCATATACAATCCCAAACGATCTAAATCTACATGATGTATTCCCTTCGTTAAGATGCTAGCCTGCTAGATGCTAGCTAAATCTTTTCTGTCGGATTACTCTAACGTGGAAATTAAATCTTAAATTTTGTTATCGGCTGCTATTTCTAACCCCTGTTTGCATGTATCTCTGTTAGAGAAACCAACGATAAAATATTTTAAATTGTATACAAACTGTCATCTAGAAGTTATAACTGCTCTTTTGAAAACAAAATCTTTATTTCAGAATCTAACGCAACAGGAAGATTAATTCTCTGGTACTTCTTGAATGTGTTCTACTTTTCTCTTAAAACATTTTATACATTTCCCTTCAAAAAAATTTCTAACGATTTTGGAGTAAATGCAAGTTCTTTCACGGCAAATAAAAAAACTTTTACGATAAATAATTGTATTTGAATGAAATTTTTGCTTCCAAACGTATTGCATGCAGTCGATTTTACTAACATTAGATATATTTGATATTTCAGAAATTTCGCAAACAATTCTCACCGACCAGGTACATTTTAACGTAATGGTGGTGATTATTTAAGCCGTCTTTAAAATGCTGAATACATACTCCCAACACTGAACATTCAAATACTGAAACAGTAAAATGGTAATCATGTCCGAGAAAAGGGTACATTTCCGTCATTCCCCTTTTATTTTTTTTGTGCGAAACAAAGGACAATATTACTGTCCATTCACAAATAAAGTTAACATTTCACAACTCCTGATTGAATTTATGAGTTCCTTTGTATTTTTTTAAATGAAAAGTCCACGCAACACCAACAGAAATTATAACAATAATTTAGAAAATAAAAAAATTGAATTTATGTATTTCAATACAAAAGAGAGACCGGAGAAAGAGTAAAAGCACACAAACAAACCAAAACAAAACGAAATGTGAAACATCACAAAAAAGATCACAATAAATATTACAATTTTTTCACATTATTACCGAGCTGTTTCGGTGGACCTACTCCTTTTTTGATGTCGTTCGGCGGAAACCAGTTGGGGTGTATTACACACAGCAATTGTTGCAGGTCGCGTCGTTTGTGTTGAGTGGTCCCCGGCAAAAGCAACAGCAGCAACAACAACAACCTTTTACAATTGTCCTTTCGTCCTTTTTTGTCACTGTGTGTGCACTCTCCAGTCCACAACAGTAGATGCATAAAGAAATATTTTAATGTTTATTTATAAACACAAACACGCATTCGTACACGGTCGCAAATATATTTTTGTTAACAAAACAACAAATGTTGTTGGTAGCACCAACAGCACTGCACGTTGCTACTTAATGTGGCACGTTGAAAAATATTAACGGATGTAAACGCGTAAGTCTACACTTTTTCTCTATTTTTTATGAAAGGATTATTCGGCATATATATATGGGGAGAAAAAGAAGATAGTGTGTTGCAAGAGTGAAAAAAATGGGCGACCAAACAAACAAACATGAAATAGATGACCAAAGTAGGGAAAATAACACCTTTCTTTTGTTGTAAATATAAAATACACTCAGATAAATTTGTTTCTACATTACACTATTCAATTATGAAAATTTTATACAGTATATAAATTGATCCATGAAGTGTGTGCAGAAATTCGGACAAGATTGTTATAGATGTCGAATTTTTCGTACTTTTGCATTATTCGATTAATCGTTTATTCGAACAAAGCAAATTTTCTAATTAATATAATAATGGCCTCAATAACACTGTGCTACAAGTAGAATGAAGTAGAAAACAAGTAAAATTTTGAGAGATATGAACTGGAATGTCTAAAACTTGTAGTTTGGCAACAATTTTGCTTTAGCGAAAACTGCAATTACTCATTCAATTACCGACGGATTGTTAAACACAAGGCATCGTTTTACTTTCTACGAATCGTCCTTTAAAAATTAACATTCACAAACAGGGATTTTAAATGTACCTCAAGATTTTGGGGGTGTCTGGTAAATTTCACAAACAAATTCTCATTGTGCTATACAATACCTATAAGAAAAATTTTTTCACTACCCAGAGTTTTTGGACTGTCGCACATTATAATTATTCGATGAACCGATTAACAACTGTATGTAGGCAAGAAATATGTCCTATTGTATGCTGAAAACACATGAGCTTGCGATCAAAATGAGCTAGGGGTTCAAATTCTCCATAATTTTTGCTAATGCCTGCACATCGGTTCGGATTGAAAATGGTCGATATTGGAGGAAAAAATACCTAATCTTATATAATAGTATTAAGGCATGACTCCGATTTTTATGTTCTAGTCGCAATCTTTCGGTTGGTACCATTTGTATCACCTCTCAACCCCTTTTCACCTAAAACTATATATTTAGAAACAAATAAGGAAAGGCTGAAGTTGGGCGGGGCCGACTATATAATACCCTACACCACTCCCTTTGATTACTAAGCCCAGGTATTTCATGGGAGCAATTTTATGTAGTTCATATAAATTAAACAGTTACTATAAATTCATCTTTAGTCAAGGTTAATGAGTATGGTAAATAATAAAGTAATTGATCCAGCAGATATTCCGACTAAAGTAAATATAAGATGATATGGAAAAATTGATCTACATCCAATGATAAATACAGATTATACAGCGGTATTAGGATGAATCGGACGGACATTTGAAGGGGGACTATAACAGCAATTGAGGCCTGTGCCAAAACATGCGCCTATATATTTCTCATTCACGGTAGGTATTCCTAGTTGAAACATATAATGATCAGCAAAATTTGATGAAGATCCGATGTAAGATGTGTTTTCTAGAGCTGTAACAGAGAAGAAATGAAAGAAATGGTGCCCCACATTTGGGTTATACCAAAGTATGGACATATGGGCATCTCTCAAACAAGTATGGCAAGGCTAAAGACGGACGGAGCCGACTATATGATACACCCCACTTTCTATCTCACTACAATTCAATTCGGTAAGAAAGTGAAATCGGTAAGGATTTTTGAATCATGTAAATGTAAGTGCTTGACAAAAAATTTTAAATTGGAAAGAACATATGTATGCGGGTATAATGAAACCTGGAACGATGTGACCCGCTTTCACCATGTATGTTTGTTGGTGAAATATAATATGTAAAGGGAGCGACATTTGTATGGGGACTATATCTAAATCTGTTTTTAGTTATATTATAAGATGTTGTGCCAATTGTAAAGAAAATCGGGTACAATATGTGGTTTCTAGAGCGGAAAAAGTGAAATCGGGAGCGACATTTGTATGGGGACTATATCTAAATCTGAACCGATCTAACCCCCTTTCACCACAGGTATTTCTAGTTTAATTATAAGGTGTTAAGCCAAATTTTAAGAAAATCGGGAACTATATGTGCTACTAGCTGAACCCCCGCCCGCTTCACCAGGCAAAAAAAAAAAAAAAACAAACGGTAAAATTAAACTCTGCTTTCTTATTAATTGACCAATTAATGTACCAATTATAATCAAAGTTCTTCCCTGAGATAATAAAGAAATGGATATGTTCCATGGAGAACGTTAGTTTACGGCGAATAGTTGAAAAAATGTCAAAATCAATTGATTTTTTGTTAAGTGTGATTCTCCTCCTTTCCATTACCTAAACAAAAAACTTCATTCGTAAGATGAAATTACATTACATTCAAAACACATAGAAAATCAATCAAATTGTCCACTAATCAAACAACACAAAAACTAAAAAATTAATATAATTTCCGTTTTCTTGACTTAAGTTGGCGAATGAATATTTTCTTTTTATAACCTTTCTTTACTGTTGTGCTAAGAAAATCCACAGAAAACGTGTAATTTTACAAAATTCGAATCAAAAATGCGCCTTTCAAATCCCGCCCATTTGCATATTGTCTAAGCAGGTTACAACTAAATAAACTCACACAACAATATAGGAATATCGTTGTAGAATATACTTAAAAAACTGGTTTTAATTTCGTATGGGAAGGGTCACGGCCACTTTCCGCCCATCTCGGTGTCGAAATACTCTAAAACCGGTTTTAATTTCAGATGGATCAACTCACACAAAATTTCAGCACTCTAGGTCTATGACACCTACTGACCATAAAAGATAAGTATTGTAGCTGTCATTGAACTGAATATATTCGATAATAGGCTTTAACTTCGTATGGAAGGTACCACGCCCTTTTTTCCAATATCGCCCATTTTTTGGGCACAATTACGCACATTGATGCCAGATGCACTTACACAAAATTTCAGTTTTTTATCTGCCATAGAACGGCATATATTCGAAAATGGGTTTTAACTTCGTATGGGAGGTGCCACGCCCACATTTCCATTACCGCCCATTTTTGTCACAACTACGCACATTGATGCTAGATGCACTTACACAAAATTACAGCACAATAGGTGTAATTTTGGTTTTAACTTAATATGGGAGGTGCCACGCCCACTTTTGCATTACCGCCCATTTTAGGCGCAACTACGCACATTGATGCTAGATGCACTTACACAAAATTTGAGCACTATACGTGTCATAGAACTGACACTATTCGATAATATGTTTTAACTCCGTATGGGAGGTGGTACGCCCACTATTCCCATACCGCCCATTTTTGGCAGAACTACGCACATTGATGCTAGATGCACTTACACAAAATTTCAGCACTCTAGGTGTCATAGAACTGACAATATTCAATAATAGGTTTTAACTTCGTATGGGAGGTGCCACGCCCACTTTTCCAATACCGCCCCTTTCTGGCACAACTATGCACATTGATGGTAGATGCACTTACACAAAATTTCAGCACTCTAG
Organism: Polietes domitor; assembly: GCA_947397865.1. Lineage (NCBI taxonomy): Eukaryota > Metazoa > Arthropoda > Insecta > Diptera > Muscidae > Polietes > Polietes domitor. The sequence goes on from CANDYM010000128.1 coordinate 17,804, forward strand.
GTGTCATAGAACTGACAATATTCAATAATAGGTTTTAACTTCGTATGGGAGGTGCCACGCCCACTTTTCCAATACCGCCCATTTTTGGCACAACTATGCACATTGATGCTAGATGCACTTACACAAAATTTCAGCACTCTAGGTGTCATAGAACTGACAATATTCAATAAAAGGCTTTAACTTCGTATGGGAGGTGCCACGCCCACTTTTCCAATACCGCCCATTTTAGGCACAACTATGCTCATTGATGCTAGATGCGCTTACACAAAATTTCAGCACTCTAGGTGTCATAGAACTGACAATATTCAATAATAGGTTTTAACTTCGTATGGGAGGTGCCACGCCCACTTTTCCAATACCGCCCATTTTTGGCACAACTATGCGAATTGATGCTAGATGCACTTGCACAAAATTTCAGCACTCTAGGTGTCATAGAACTGACAATATTCAATAATAGGTTTTAACTTCGTATGGGAGGTGCCACGCCCACTTTTCCAATACCGCCCATTTTTGGCACAACTATGCACATTGATGCTAGATGCACTTACACAAAATTTCAGCACTATAGGTGTCATAGAACTGACAATATTCAATAATAGGTTTTAACTTCGTATGGGAGGTGCCACGCCCACTTTTCCAATACCGCCCATTTTTGGCACAACTATGCACATTGATGCTAGATGCACTTACACAAAATTTCAGCACTCTAGGTGTCATAGAACTGACAATATTCAATAATAGGCTTTAACTTCGTATGGGAGGTGCCACGCCCACTTTTCCAATACCGCCCATTTTAGGCACAATTATGCGAATTGATGCTAGATGCACTTGCACAAAATTTCAGCACTCTAGGTGTCATAGAACTGACAATATTCAATAATAGGTTTTAACTTCGTATGGGAGGTGCCACGCCCACTTTTCCAATACCGCCCATTTTTGGCACAACTATGCACATTGATGCTAGATGCACTTACACAAAATTTCAGCACTCTAGGTGTCATAGAACTGACAATATTCAATAATAGGTTTTAACTTCGTATGGGAGGTGCCACGCCCACTTTTCGAATACCGCCCATTTTTGGCACAACTATGCGAATTGATGCTAGATGCACTGGCACAAAATTTCAGCACTCTAGGTGTCATAGAACTGACAATATTCAATAATAGGTTTTAACTTCGTATGGGAGGTTCCACGCCCACTTTTCCAATACCGCCCATTTTTGGCACAGCTATGCACATTGATGCTAGATGCACATACAAAAAATTTCAGCACTCTAGGTGTCATAGAACTGACAATATTCAATAATAGGTTTTAACTTTGTATGGGAGGTGCCACGCCCACTTTTCCAATACCGCCCCTTTTTGACGCAACTGTGCAGACTACTAATTAGTGAACCTTCACAAAAATTCAAGACTCTAGCTGCAACAGTATTCTGAATATACTAATTTATAAAAAACGAATAAATCCCCAAATTGTGTGGGAGGTGCCACGCCCACTGAAAATATCAAAAAATTATATAGCCTATTTTCACCACCGGTTCAGCATGAACATACTGTGAAAATTTCAAGAAGATCGGTTCAGTAGTTTAGGCTGCTATAAGGAACAAACAAACAAACAAACATACAAACACAGATTCATTTTTATATATATAGATGAACTACTTAGTTATTAGGTATTTAAATACAATATAATTTTTCTTTTAATAGAGTTTTTATTTTCCGATAATTCAATGATGTGGTAGTATTTATTAAATTGAACACACAAGCGGCGGAAAGGATCATTATCAACGTAATTTGTGCGGAAGTAATCAATGTGAATCAACTGAAAATTTCTAGTAGGTCTTTGAGGTATATTTATAAATATTCTATTCGTGATAAAATTTGAATCAATGTTGCCCTGTAAAACATTCATCAGGAAAGTAATGTTCAACATAGTACAACGACTTCTCAAAGATGATAACTTAAGAAGATTAAGTCTAAATTCATATGACGGCAGTGTACGGGGGTTCCACCCACGTCCACGTAAACAAAATAAGACGAATTGTTTTAGCACAGATTCAATAATGTTACTATGAATAGTATAAGATGGGTCCCATATAACAGAACCATACTCAAGTGTTCAGCGAATCAAAGAGGTATATAATTGCTTAGTGACTGAAAGATCAGAAAACTCCTTACTCCAACGCTACATAAAACCAAGAGCACTATAAGCTTTGTTTACTATCATTGAAATGTGAAGTCGAAAGTTCAGACGTTGATCTAATAACATTCCGAGGTCCAGAAAAGTATTAAATGTATTCTTTAATGACTTCAAATTTTCCAAGACCGTACACCTACTTATATATGAACCATTTACTGGTGAATAGTCAACAATGTTATAAGGATAAGAACTTGACTGATCAATAATCTGAATACATAATTTAGACTGGATAACTAAGCTGCGATAACAACAGCACTGCTATTCTCTGACTCACCACAAAAATGTATAAAATTAATTTTTAAAATCTGAAGTTCTATAAAATTTACCTTACCAATAACTACTTATTTAAAACATTATAAGGAGGTAATTATTTCATACATCAAAATAATGCAGGGCGTAACGAGCTATCATTACTAGGTAATGCTAAAAATAATGAGGTGTCATTACCAAGTTTTTGCTGGGTAGTTTAAATTTTCCGAAAATCCGATTTACAAATATATAATTTGAACAGAATATCTTATTTTATTTTATAATAACTGGAATACTAACGAAGAAAACAAGTTCTATTTGAAGAAAATCTATGGATCAGTGTATAAATTAAGGGTCAAAACTTATAAATTGCAGAGGTAAGAGAATTGCAAAATATTGTGAATCATTAAATTGATTTTGTCATACTTCTACATTTATCCATAGATTTTTTAAATAGACCTTGATTTCTTCTGTCACGTTTCTTTTACTAGGATACTTTCATACTATGTTGGGTGGTATACAAATATTCAAATTTCCCCAGATCATCTGACACATAATTTCTTCAACAACGTTCGAAAATCTACCAGAATCTGACATCATTCACAACCACAAAATTATATATTCTTCTTTCTTCGAGTGTATGAATCAACAGAATTCGCTACCGGCATCTAAATAAAAAGTAAACAATTGTAATTGCATATATAACCCAAATAACAAACCACAGGAAGTCATTTAGAATACACCCCAAACAAGAATACAACAGATCGGGTGAATGGGCCAGATGAAGAAGAAGGTTTTTTTTCGTCGACGACGATACAAAGGAGACAACATTAAAATTTATGAAAGATCAGAAAAATTTATTGAACAAAAAAACAACTCACAACCAACAAAAAAACCGCTCATCAGACATCAGAAAAAGGAAGTTATGTCATTATCCTGCAAAAAAAAACAAGATTTATTTTCAATTAAAATAAAGTAAACCTAGTCAAACCTTTTGTTTGCTTGCCAGACCGATGCTGCGTTCATTTGTCTGGACACGAAAGACCGGAATCCTTAATTTTTAATGGCATCAGTTGTGTCCTTTTTCAGTTGTATTACTTTTTATTAACAATAAATCAAATATATTGTTTGGCATCATTCAAACACCTTCGCCTTGCCTATCTCATGTCTGAAATCAACCCCGATATTATTGAGTGGCATGCAACAATAATCATGAGAGTCGGACATAATTCAAATTTAAATCGAAATTATTTTCATAACTCAAGGATACGTAACGATATACTCCAATCGGTCATGGATGCATATGATGGCAGATACTACTTCAACGTCACATTGGTTATGTAGTCATGATGATTTAAGGATGCGAGAGTTGATTTATTGGGTGCTTGGAGGTGTTTCCCTGCTGGCTGGACATAATTTTTGCCGGTTGAATTTTCGGCCATATCTTCTTCAAAGTTAAATTCCACTCCACCTTTATCTGTCGTAGAGTGCAATCGAAAGATAAAGAAGGTCCTGGCTGTTCACTTACATCCATCTCATTGTTGTGCGGGTAATTTATGGCCCATTAAAAACACCACTGAAAAACAACATCAGGAAGGGCGAGAGCTTTGAGTTATTGTAAGTAGAAATTATTAGTTTTATGCACAACACTGCAAACAGTTGTTACTCACACGTAGGATATGTGAGTGAGCGAGTGTGTGTGTGTGTTCGTTCCGTGTATTCTTTTCGTCCTCACGGCACATTAAATCAGCGGAACGAGGTGTAGTTGTGTATGTATGCGTGCAGTTGTAGCCTGCATTCATACAAACATGATTTCAAATTCGTACGTACGACGTACTTCCGTTTCCCTTTTGTCTAAGCGGACAATAACAATAATTCGTAACACGTAAATATGACACTTATTCGTAGCGCCTTATATTCATATTTATAATTGCATTTACAGTTGTTGTTGTTGCAGCTATTATTATTTACTTTAAGCTGATGTAACTAACTCGTTACTTGGCGCAAATGTTTATAATTGTTTCAATGCTTCAGGGCATATGTACCAAAGGTCCCGCTAATGATTTATCGTACAACAAGATTATTATGAATATATGAAGAACCATCATCGATAGGAAATTAAATTCTAGGTTAATTCATTTCGTTTACGTCTATCAAAATAGTGGTTAAACTATATTTAAGTAGTGAATTTGGAAAGAAATTTGTTGAAATTGTTAAATATTTGCATTTGAAGGATCTTCTTTAGTATTTATTGAAGGACACATTTGATCTAATCAAACCTTCGCTGATCTAGCCTTGTTAATTCGCAATTATAAAGGTCCGCCAAATAACTTTTTTTTTGAAAATGCTATAAAAAAACTACTGAATAAAATATTCAAATTTATTTTTTTATTTGAAAGTACAATATTTCCGGTTAATAGTGGAAAATAATTTCATTCAAATGGCTGCCTCGGCTGGCCATGCAGTAGCCTACGGTCTAATTTTTAAGCACATTATCGATTGTGTGCAGCTGTATTTCACCAATGGCTTCACGAATATTGTCCTTTAAAGCGTCAATTGGTTCTGGCTTGTCGGCGTAACACTTATATTTGAGGGCACCCCACAAATAATAGTCCAACGGTGTCAAATCGCAGCTCCGAGGTGGCCAAACCACTTCAGCTCTGCGTTCAACATGGCCCGATAACGATCGCCATTGACTGTAACGGCCACTCCTTGCTCATTTTCGAAGAAAAATAGCCCAATTATGGCTCTGGACCAAAATCCGCACCAAACAGTGACACGTTTTGGGTGTATCGGCTTTTCAATGTATGTGTGCGGGTTTTCTGTGCCCCAAATGCGACAATTTTGCTTATTTACATACCCGCCAAGATCAAAATGAGCTTCATCTGAAAAGATGATTTTTTGGGCAAAATCGGCATCTTCTGTAAGTCGATCGCAGGTCCACTTAGCGAAGCGACAACGCATTGGATGGTCAGTTGGCTTCAACTCCTGAACAAATTGGACTTTGTATGGCGTCATACCAAGGTCTTTATGCAAAATTCGTCTCAATGATGTCTCCGAAATGTTCAATTGTTGAGATTTATATTGATATGTTGCCCATCCAAATGTCTCGATATAATATCGTAATTGATTTTGTCCAAATTAGGAAGAATACGTTACAGATGACTTCCCAAAAAGAAGATAAATATGATAATGGCTAGAAATCATATTGCCTAGATGAAACAAGTAAGGAAAGGCTAAAGTCGACGGGCCGACTATATAATAACCTACATCACTCCCTGCCTCTCTTTACTTACTAAACCCAGATGTTTCATGGGAGCAATTTTATATATATTCATATATGTACAGTATACTATAAATGCAATCCATGTTGGAGGGCCTTAACTTAACGCCGTTCTTTCTGCTTTTTATACCCTACACCTCTCCGTGGACTAGGGTATTATAAGTTAGTTTCGCGCCAAATGTTTGTAACACAAAGAAAAAATCGAGCTAAATCCACCTGTAAGCATACGGATCGGCTTAGAATCATCAGCAGAATGGATTTATCGATGTCTGTCTGTCCGTCTGCTGTCCATCTAAGCTTGTTCGCACTCTACAGGTCGCAATTGTTGTACGATTGTCATGAAACTTGGCAGAAGTTATTTTTTCTGGCCAAGGACCATCGGTTTGGAGGAAATCGGTTCAGATTTAGATATAGCCCCCATACAAATGTCGCTCCCGATTTCACTTTTTCCGCTCTAGAAACCACATCTTGTACCCGATTTTCTTTAAAATTGGCATAACATCTTATAATCTAAGTAAAAAGTGGGTATGATCGGTTCAGATTTAGATATATCCCCCATACAAATGTCGCTCCCGATTTCACTTTTTCCGCTTTAGAAACCACATATTGTACCCGATTTTCTTTAAAATTAGCACAACATTTTAAATTCGAACTAGAAACACCTGTGCTGAAAATGGGTAAGATCGGTTCAGATTTAGTTATAGCCCCCATACAAATGTCGCTCCCGATTTCACTTTTTGCGCTTTAGAAACCACATATTATACCCGATTTTCTTTAAAATTGGCACAACATTTTATAATAGAACTAGAAACACCTATGCTGAAAGTGGGTAAGATCGGTTGAGAATCTTTAACCGATTTTGCCCAAACTTTACATATTATATTTCACCTATAAACATACATGGTGAAAGAGGGTCACATCGTTCCTGTTATCAATATACTCTCATACAAATGTCCTTTCCGATTTAACATTTTTTGCCAAACACATACATTTACAGGATGCAAAAATCCTTCCCGATTTCACTTTTTTACCAAATTGAATTGTAATGAGATAGAAAGTCCGTCCGTCTTTAGCCTTTCCTTACTTGTTTGGGAGATGCCCATATGTCCATACTTTGGTATAACCCAAATGGTGCCCACTCTGATCTATTACAGCTCTAGCAACTACATCTTACATCGTATCTTCATCAATTTTTGCAGATCATTATATGTTTCAACTAGGAATACCTACCGTGAATGAGAAATATATTGGCGCATGTTCTTTGCAGAGGCCTCAAGTGTTGTTATAGGTCCCCTTCAAATGTCCGTCCGATTCATCCCATTACCGCTGTATAATCTGTATTTATCATTGGATCTTGATCAATTTTTCCATATCATGCTATATTTACTTTACTCGGAATATCGCTGGAAAATTGGATCAATTACTTTATTATTTACATTACTCATTAAGTTTGACTAAAGATGAATTGATAGTAACTGTATAATTTATATGAACTACATAAAATTGCTCCCATGAAATACCTGGGTTTAGTAATCAAAGCGATGTATATATGCAGGGAGTGTTGTAGGGTATTATATAGTCGGCCCCGTCCGACTTTAGCCTTTCCTTACTTGTTTATTTATTTATACACAATTTTTATGAGAAGACTCATATACGCTAGAAGTTATAATAATATTATATAATATTAGTATTAAGATTATATTCGAATGCTTCAAATTATAGAAATCAATAAATATGAATCTCAAGTTTTCTAAAATGTGTGAAGGAGGCTCAATGGAAAAGGCTCATTTTGGAAAAATGTTTTTTTAGTGATGAATCAAAATCCAATTAAGAATTTGGGGAATGATGTTGTAAAGAAAGCTTAGCTTAAAAACAAATAAAAACGGCGTTAAGTTCGGTCCTCCACCATTGATTGCATTCCACAGAGGCTGTCGATTTTCGTAGAAGTGCTGTAATATTACAGGAAAATATATTTTTTTTAATATAGCTAAACCAAAACAAATACGAATATTGAAAAAAAAAATAATTTTATAAATAAATATAATATTTTTATTATTTCAAACCACGCTTATAAGGCAAGGCTACCAATATGTTTGCATATCGAAATGATATTTCAAGTCATTTCAAAAAATAAATATTCTTATATTTATATTTTCAAAAAGCTTAAATACCATAAATATTGGTAGATAGTGAACGTGAACTTTATTGATACCAGTTTTAGTATTGTCAGACAAATGTACCGCCGATTTACATCATTACCGATCTAGAATCCACATCTTTGATGAAGAAATGAAGCTGTATGAATAAGTAGTCATGTTTGGTCCTCTATGAAAGAGAAAATGTCTAGAATCTTCATAGGATTTGATTAGAGTATATCTCCGGGAATTTCAGGGATCGATTTCCCGGGATTATCGGTCATTTTTCATTTCCTAGTTCCAGGTAATTTTTTTCTGGAATTGCTCTTCATTGAATTTGCCCATTAAGGAGATCGGGCCGAGAATCGTAGGAACGATTTCTTTCAATTAATTTAACACACTTACCACAAACAAACCTTTCAGCTTTTACAAACCACTTCCAAAACGAAACGGACAACTTAGACTTCTTGATAATATTCCTCTTATGATTTATCGCCCGAAATGTTATGTACTGTTCCTTGACTTGTTCTTGTATTTAGGGTCGCCAAGTCAACGGATCTGATGGCAACAGGGCTACCCTAGCAGATGTTGACGCCAATGTTCGTCACCACATTGTGTCACAACCACTTCGCAACTTCTATAATAACCTTCACTTCGGCTTGGTATTTGTTGTTTGTATGGGGAAACCTACTATCCAAGATAACTGACAGTTCCAGCCAGGCCCGTGCGCAGGATTTTCCCCTGGGGGGGTTTTTCATCTACACTCATTAAAAAGTTAACCCTATAATGAGTTAAAATTAACTAAAATTTAGGAAACCAAGTACATTTTTACTAAATATAAGTAGACTTTTTCTGAAATTTTCCTAAATCTAAGTAAATTTTTCCTAAAACCTAGTAACTTTTTACAAAATTTAAGCAAAACTTTCCTAAAACTAAGTAAATTTTTACTAAATCTTAGTAAAATTTTGCTGAAAATTTTCTAAAACAAAGTAAATGTTTACTCAAATCAAGTAAATATTTTCTCAAACTGAAGACAATTTTGCTGACTTTTTCCTCAAAACGAGTAAATTTTTACTTAAACTGAGGAAAATTTTATTTGATACAAGGAAAAAAGGTGCAATTAAAATAAGTTCAATTTAACTTAAAAAATCAAACAAATAGTTTTGCTTCAGAGTATGCAAAACTGATACAAACAATGACAACATGAAATATTTCTCAAAAGTTTCATGATACATCTGCCATAAGGAGTGGAGCTATTACTCCATGATTGTTGCGAAGGCAAGATAGGCGCCTTCGCAGTGGTTGTTTAGAATAATTCATAAAATATTTAAGAATTAAGTCTCTGCAAATGAACGAGAATGTAAGAACTCGGCATAAATTTCAGTAAACATTTTAACTTCATTTTAGGAAAAACACATTTTTAAGTTAAAATTTCCTAAATGGAATTTTTCCATACAAAAAATTTCAGATTTTTTCTCACTTAAAACCTTGAAAATATTCTTCCACATAAGTTTTGATTTACTCAATTGTAAGAGTTTTTTATTAGATCCAAAGAAATGCTTTTAAGTAAATCTACTACCCTTTTTCTAGTAAATGAACTATGTACTATGGCTTTGAAAGAAGGAAACTTTACTCATACGTAGTTAGGAAATTTTTACTGGAGCGTTTGGAAACCACTCATATTTTATTGCCAGGATCTTCGAGAAATATTTTGATGCATTCGTCCGACAGACATTGTCGGAAAAATTGAATTTCAGTAATCCATCTACCAGTAAACACAAAGGAATATGTCAGTAAAAGAAAGATTTTTCAGATTTTCTGCTGTTAAAAAAGAGACAGCAGATTTGTATTTGCTGAGATGGTAAACAGCTGTTTTATGTTTTTAGCAATATATATGATACGCATATTGTCCCAAGCTAATATAAAAGAAAATTCGAGCTAAACTCGCTTATGAACGCTTATCTATATATTTATACACTCCACGAGAGTATTATGTCTTTGTGCATTTGTTTGTAACACCCAAAAGGAAACGAGATAGACCCATTGTTAATTATACCGATCGTCTTAGAATCACTTTCTGATTCGATTTAGCAATGTCCGTCCGTCTGTCTGTCTGTCTGTCTGTCTGTCTGTCTGTCCGTCCATCTATTCTTGTAATCACGATACAGGTCGCAATTGTAGACAGAACCAAATGAAACTTTGCACAACGATGTTTTTCGGGATAAGGACGAACGCTATTTAATTTGAAGAAAATCGGTTCAGATTTATATATAGCCCCCATACGAATTTCACTCCCGATTTGACTCTTTTCACTCTAGATACCACATATTACAATAGATTTTCTTTAAAATTGACAAAACATCTTATATTATAACTAGAAACACCTGTGGTAAAAATGTGTTAGATCGGTTCAGATTTATATATAGCTCCCATACAAATTTCTCTCCCGATTTGACTTTTTCCGCTATAGAGACCACATAATGTATCAGATTGTCTTCAGATTTGGTAAAACATATTATATTTCCACTAGAAACACCCATGGTGAATATCGGTCAGATCGGTTCAGATTTATATATAGCTCCCATACAAATTTCGCTCCCGATTTGACTTTTTCCTCTCTAGAAACCACATAATGTATCATATTGTTTTCAGATTTGGTAAAACATCTTATATTCCCACTAGAAACTCCCATGGTGAATATCGGACAGATCGGTTCAGATTTATATATAGCTCCCATACAAATTTCTCTCCCGATTTGACTTTTTCCGCTCTAGAAACCACATAATGTATAAGATTGTCTTCAGATTTGGTAAAACATCTTATATTTCCACTAGAAACATCCATGGTGAATATCGGTCAGATCGGTTCAGATTTATATATAGCTCCCATACAAATTTCGCTCCCGATTTGACTTTTTCCTCTCTAGAAACCACATAATGTATCATATTGTTTTCAGATTTGGTAAAACATCTTATATTCCCACTAGAAACTCCCATGGTGAATATCGGACAGATCGGTTCAGATTTATATATAGCTCCCATACAAATTTCGCTCCCGATTTGACTTTTTCCGCTCTAGAAACCACATAATGTATAAGATTGTCTTCAGATTTGGTAAAACATCTTATATTTCCACTAGAAACATCCATGGTGAATATCGGTCAGATCGGTTCAGATTTATATATAGCTCCTATACAAATTTCGCTCCCGATTTGACTTTTTCCTCTCTAGAAACCACATAATGTATCATATTGTTTTCAGATTTGGTAAAACATCTTATATTCTCACTAGAAACTCCCATGGTGAATATCGGACAGATCGGTTCAGATTTAGATAAAGGCCCAATACAAATGTCGCTCCCGATTTGAATTTTGCGCTCTAAAAACCATATATTGTACCCGATTTTCTTTAAATTTGGGACAACATCTTATAATCCTACTAGAAACACTATGTAGAAATTGGGTAAGATCGGTTCAGATTTAGATATAGCCCCCATACAAATGACGCTCCCGATTTGACTTTTGCCGCTTAAAAAGCCACATATTGTGCTCGATTTTCATTAAATTTCGCACAACATCTGACAATAACTAAACAAAACTATGGTGAAAGAGGGTAAGATCGGTTCAGATTTAAATATAGCCCAAATTCAAATGTTGCTCCCATAAGTTTAACCGATTTTGGCCAAACCATACATTTTATATTTCACCTATTTCGTTCCAGGTTTCAATATATCCTCATACAAATGTCCTTTCCGATATAAAATTTTTTGTCAAAAACATACATTTACAGGATACAAAAAACCTTCCCGTTTTCACTTTTTCACCGAATTGAATTGTATTCGGATTGAAAGTGGAGTGTATCATAGAGTCGGCCCCGCCCTACTTTAGCCTTTCCTTACTTGTTTTATATTTAATTAACAACAGACAATTTTAGCAGACTGCAAACTCTTTAGCAGTGTGAATGGTGATGTAAGATTGCAGAAAAACTGCTGTTATGCCAAAATACTGCTGTAACAGCAGAAAAGAGTCTGTTGATAGACAGCAGGCGATCGTTGCTCTTATTAACAGACTCGTTCTCTAAGTGTAGAATTTTTATACACTCCACGAGAGTATTATGGCTTTGTGCATTTGTTTGTAACACCCAAAGGGAAGCGAGATAGACCCATTGTTAAGTATACCGATCGTCTTAGAATCACTTTCTGAGTCGATTTAGCAATGTCCGTCTGTCCGTCTGTCTGTCCATCTATTGTTGTAATCAAATTACAGGTCGCAATTATAGTCCGATCTTAACAAAAATTGGCACAAGTAAGTTTTGTGGATCAAGGACGAACGCTATTTAATTTGAGGCAAATCGGTTCAGATTTAAATATAGCCCCCCTACAAATGTCGCTCCCGATTTGACATTTTAAGCTCTAGAAACCAAATATTGTACCCAATTTTCTTTAAATTTGGCACAACATCTTATAATCCAACTACAAACACCTATGCAAAAATTGGATAAGATCGGTTTAGATTTAGATATAGCCCCCATACAAATGTCGCTCCCGATTTGACATTTTCCGCTCTAGAAACGATATATTATACCCGATTTTCTTTAAATTTAGCACAACATCTTATAATCCCACTAGAAACACTTATGCAGAAAGTGGGTAAGATCGGTTCAGATTTAGATATAGCCTCCATACAAATCTCGCTCCCGATTTTACATTTTCCGCTCTAGAAACCACATATTCTACCTGATTTTATTTAAATTTGGCACGACATCTTATAATCCAACTAGAAAGACCTATGCAAAAGTTGGGTAAGATCGGTTCAGATTTAGATATAGCCTCCGATTTGACATTTTCCGCTCTAAATACAACATATTCTACCCGATTTTCTTTAAATTTGGCGAAACATCTTATAATCCAACTAGAAACACCTATGCCGAAAGTGGGTAAGATCGGTTCAGATTTAGATATAGCGCAAATACAAATGTTGCTCCGAAATCTTTAACCGATTTTGGCCAAACTATACATATTATATTTCACATATTTCGTTCCAGATTTCAATATACCTCCATACAAATGTCCTTTTCGATTTAAGATTTTTTGTCAAACACATACATTTACAGAATACAAAAATTCTTCCCGTTTTTACTATTTCACCGAATTAAATTGTATTCGGATTGAAAGTGGAGTGTATCATAGAGTCGGCCCCGCCCGACTTTAGCCTTTCCTTACTTGTTTTTAAATAGTTGCTTGAAATTACATACATACTTATCGATATAAGCCCTCGATTATATTTTGAAGAAATATTACACAAAAAACGATCAAATTCCTTGGCGATAAACCCTTCAGTCCCGCATTTTTTCTATGATTGGATATGCTTTTTGACAAAGTATGGGTCTAAATAAGATGTCTTTAAAGTAGATTTTAAAATAGAAACCAACACGCAGAGAAAAAATACATTTCGTTTCTACGACACGTTTTTTTTTGGAAAAATTAGTTTGTTTGCGGTAAACATGTCATCAGTTGTTTTAAATGAACAAAGAGAAATGTGTTTACATATATCAAACAGTTTACTTTGTTTGTCCAAATGGATTTGCAAACTCCCAAAACACTGGAAGTAACAGAAACCGTAGTTGTTGCATCTGTGATGAAAATAAGACACATCGGTTCAGATATAGATACAGCTCCATAAAAATGTCCAATCGCAAATGTTACATTTTAGCGCTCTACAAGCATCAAGCTAATTATTTGCTTTTTTTAAGAATATTTTAGATTTAATTATGATATCATAGTGATTCTTATCTCTTTTTTTTTTAAATTACTAAACGATTTTGTTATTAAATTTCCAAACTTTATTGCAGTACACAATTAAAAGTTCATAAGATATAGCTCTAGTCGAATGTCAGGAAGTGGTATTGGTTAATAAAAATGAAAATTTTCCGAACAATGTGGTATCCATTAGCGAAATTAGCACTACACAATCTTGAAATTGGCACAATTCGTTTAGTTTGTTTGTATTTTTTATAACCTTTGTTCGAAATTTAAGAGAGTGTCCACGATTTTTTATGTAGTTTTCGTGTTTTCATGATTTTACTGCAAAATTACAATTTCAGACGAGTTATTTTAAAAATACCTTAAAAATTCTATATTTTATTGCTTCAGAAAGTCTAGAAGGTTTTAAAAAGTATATGTTCGAAACCTCTCTGGGGTGGTTTGAACCCCCAAAACCCCACCCCTGCGCACGGCCCTGGTTCCAGCCGACTACAGCGATGGTATTTTTTACAACTATATTACAGATCTTCACTAATGGAAATTCGAACTGGAACTGCATTGTTTAAAGTGAAATATTTCATTGCTTTGCTATATAGCTTGCGGCCATTTCAAAAATATCACATTGGCAAGTAAATTTTAAAAAATTGAAATAAGTCCCAACGAAAATGAAATTATTCCCAAAGTTAATAATTTTTTCCGTTTTCATTTGGATTTTTTTCATATAAAAATAATTCATAAAAAAATTTGCGATACAAATCCTTTCCGATTTTCATCACCGACAGCATTCAGATCGGTTCATCACCGACAGCATTCAGATGGTTTGTCCTGATAGTTTTTTCTAAATAAATACTTTAAGATAATACAAATTATTTTAAAACAATACTTTACATACAAATAAATATACCATGACTTTTTGCTCTTATAATCATGCACCCTTTCCCCCAGTGCAGCGTGCATGTAGGACATGTGTAATAAGCTATAATTCATTTGAATGTGTTTCCTTTCTTTCTTTTTATAAATTTATGACATAGACTCGTAGTATCATGTGTCGCATCCTGTGCCCCATCCTCATGCACATATGAGCGAACGCATGTCCTTTATGTGAATCCCTTTAATCGTTGCCACACTCATTCCTGGCGTTAATTACTTTCATTTGATAATTTCACTCTGGAAGCGAATGCAAATGTTTTCTCAATGTCACAATTACATGGTCTGGTCGTGCCGCCACCATCGTCATCGCCACCCAGCAGCATCAGTTTTCCAGCCCAGCGGGCGTAGCAGAAGATGCTGTAGTAGGAAAAAACTCATTATCTCGATAATTTTATGAGTCTTTTTTGTGTTTTAATTGTTTTTATTAAAGATTTCAATGGAGACATTAGAAAAATCTGTTGGCTTTGGCTAAACTGGCTCTTTTGTCTCTTCGAAGTTCGAATGTGTTTTCTGGGACAATTATTTTAATATATTGGTTTTCTTTCATTGTTGGTGGGCGGGTGGCGTAATTTTGTCTACTTTGGGGTATCATGTCCTGTAAAGGATGTGGTGTCTGTTTGCTCATATCAGCCGCTGTAATAAGCATAAAGCCATTTAGACAATCTGTGATTTGGATGTACGAGGACATGCATATGAACATACATGCTTTCACAAGTGTACATATGTACAAAAAAGTATAAATAATATTTATTATGTTTTAATTAGAATTTTCGGTATCGAATGCAGGGCTTGATAACAAAAGAATTAACACATTATAAACACAACATACGCTCCAGCATATAATTAAGAAGTCTAATTGCCTACTTATTATTTCCTAAAGTATTCTGAGCGTTTCGAAATTATATTGGCCAAGAAGATAATCTCTAGTTTAGGGTTGACAAAATTTTAGCATATTGCATTTATGGTAATTTGTTTCGAAATATGATTTCCTAAAAGCTGTAAAACAAAATGTCTGATGTGAAGCTAATTCAGATATCAATTAATTGATTAATTGATCAATTGATTTTGTATAGAATGGCCATGCCCGTGGATGGAAATTTGTATCGGCCGATATAATCTACTTTCAAAATAGATTTTCCTAGGTCTAATGTAATACGGTGTGCCAATACATACAATATCCGGATGAAATATCAGTAAGCCGCTAAGAAGTCAAATTTATTTATTTTCATCAATCCCTGTATCTACTTTATCTACAGATGATTCTAAGTGAAATATATAGTAATACTGGGTAATTGTCCAAAATCGGATAAAGAGTAAGACTTCCAGAGCTCTGAAAGTCAAATCGTGAAGAAGATGTGAAAGTAAACTATAAAAGAATATACACCGATCCCAGCAAAAAATAGCATCTCAAAATGTGATTTTTTCCCGTTCGATGAAGTTCCTTTAAATATGTCGATAATATGTGACATTTTACGAATAGCACTTTCACAAGTGAATGGGAACGAATTTTTAGTATGGGGTCACAGAGGTAAGGTGTCCGCTTTGCATCCAGAAGGTCTCCGGTTCGAATCGTAGCTCGGGAAAAACTTATTTTTTGTTTTTATTACTTTTTTAAGTAAACAATGATTAATTTTGTATAATTTTAACAATTTAAAAATTTTTTGTTTAAAAAATATAAATTTATTGCTTTATTAATATACTTCAAATAATTAAATTTTTAATTACACTGTCCAACAAATAAAGGCTTTTTGAATGGAGCAGGATAGCGACCCTATATTTCTAAAAGGGCTTGTTGAGTAGATCATTTTTGTAGAATAAACATCTGGTCTGAGTTTCTTTTTATCGCGGGTCAAAGTTTTCATTTTTTGGTCGAAGGGAGCATTATACAAGAAAAAAATGTTGTAAGTTAATGCCTGAGCGAATTCTTGTTGTCAGAGTGGATTTTTATGGCGATCATTTTTGATCCTTTTTCGAGGAAAACAAAAAAGTCCTTTCAAAAAGGACATTTAAGGATTAAAATATTCTACAAAAAAAATTGCCGGAAAATTTCTCCCGCGAAAATGAAAATTTTGCAAAAATATCCAATTTGTATTTTTTGTTTACCGTGTTCTACCGAAATACCCAAATTTTTTGTCGAAAAAGATCGATCTTCCAAAAAAACATGGACCAATTTTAACCCTATTAATTTTGTTGTATAATCAGGCGTCCAATTTTGCTATTTAAGCGGAAAGATCATTATTTACAACTTTGGTGTCAATGGTGACCCCCACTGAAATTTTGGTCAAATTGACCCACAAAGAGAGGAGATAGAGGGTTAAGATCTTCCACAAAAATGATCGCCATAAAATTCCACTATATAGTTCTGGCAACAAGAATTCGCTCAGGCATAACATACGACACTTTTTTCGCTTAGTATAATGCTCCCTTCGACGAAAAAATAAGAACTATGACCCGCGATAAAAAGAAACTCAGACCAGCTGGACTATAAGTTTATTCTACAAAAATGATCTACTGAATATGCCCTTTCAGAATTATAGAGCCGCTAGTCTGTCCCAAAAATTCTGTTAGACAGTGTTATTAGTACAACATAATATCAGTGAAATTAAGTAGTGTTAATTTATTTAATGTTAATTTAATTTAATATTATTTTAAATAAATATTTTGTTAAGCTTTCTGTTGTTCTAACGAACAAAATGGTTTGCTTTAGTTATTCACCACTCACAACAGAGGATAGCTGAGATGGTTAGAGAGCCGGTAGCCTCTGATTTTTTAAAACTGAAATGGAAAGTAGTGAAATAGTGGTTCCTTTGAAACACTTTAAAATAACTTTTAAGTCTTTCAATTTAAAGGGCATCCCTCCTATGACAACTCCATGTTAAATTCGTTGTTGAAAATACCAATTTTCACTACTTCAGAATCACAAGACTTCTTCGGGTGCTCTCCTGGGATATGGCCTACGTACTCAATAAATATTCCCAGTTGCAATATGCAGTGTTGTGGCAATTTTGACCCAAATCTGATAAATCATGTGGTTTCTAGAGCGGAAAAACTCAGGACATTTGAATTGGGTTAACGCTCAGTACAAATTATTATTTTTTCTCATATATGATGTTTTTTTTTTTGAAAATTTTTGAAAAATAAGGCAACCCTGTAACGCTGATATTTGAATATTTTAGAGTTCACAATTTTTCTTCCGTGAAAGATATCGAGACAATGTTTTATAGCATTATTTTTAGCGCAAAATAAAACAATAATTTTTGATATATTTTTTTTGTAATTGTCCGATATGTCCATATATCGGAAACTATTGAAAACATACTCTGAAATTTTCAGAGTATTTGGAACACAATGTTTAATATTTTGAACTTATTGTATGTGTCCTCAGCAGGACGATGTGACTTTGTACATATATATTTTCCAGGTAAAATATAATATGTTTTGCTAAATTAGTTCAAAATCTGTAATGGTATGTGGTGTCTAGAGAGACAAAAGTTTGTAGGTGCAATCAGAGATACCAATGAAGTGGAGATGTGTCATGTAGAAAATTGAAGAACAGAACTGTAGATTGCGGTGAATAGGGAAGAAATGTAAAAAATCAAACCGAATATAATTACTTGATTTAAAAGAAGCGTTATATAAATCGGAACGGATCTGACAATCTATCACAGCAAAGATTTCTAGTTGAAGAAAATCTGCTAAAATAATAGAATTCTAGGACAGAAAGAGTCAAATTGAGAGCGAAATTTGTATGGGGGCTACACCTAAATCTGAACCGATCTAATCAATTTTCACCATAGTTGTTTCTAGCTAAATTATAAGGAGTTTTGTCAATATTTAAGAAAATATGTTAAACCATGTGATTAGTAAAGAGGATAGAGTCATATCAGGAGCTGAATTTGTATAGGAGCTATATAAAATCTGAACCGATTTGACCCACTGTTACAACAAGCACTTCTAGTTGAAATATAAAGTGTTTTGTCAAAGTAGAAGTTATGTTTTGCGTAATTCGAAGAAGTAAGGAAAGGCTAAAGTCGGACAGGGCAGACTATATGATACCCTCCACTTGCTACCTTACTACAATTGAATTCGTGAAATGGGTAAGGACGATGCGACCTACTTTATCAATGTATGTTTCCAGCTGCAATATAACGCGTTCTGCCAAATTATATCAAAATCAGTTAAGGTATGTGTCTGAAACGTTTTATCAGGAAGGACATTTGTACACTCAAACCAGTAAGGAAAGGCTAAAGTCGGGCGGGGCCGACTCTATGATACACTCAATTCGGTGAAAAAGTGAAAACGGGAAGGTTTTTTGTATCCTGTAAATGTATGTGTTTGACAAAAAATTTTATATCGGAAAGGACATTTTTATGAGGATATATTGAAACCTGGAACGAAATAGGTGAAAAATAAAATGTATAGTTTGGCCAAAATCGGTTAAACTTATGGGAGCAACATTTGAATTTGGGCTATATTTAAATCTGAACCGATCTTACCCACTTTCACCATAGTTTTGTTTAGATAGACTAGACGGGAGCGACATTTGTATGGAGCCTATATCTAAATCTGAACCGATCTAGCCCGCTTTAGCCACAGGTGTTTCTAGTTAGATTATAAGATATTGTGCCAAATTTCAAGAAAATCGATTAGAATATGTGGCATTTAAAGCGGAAAAAGTCAAATCAGAAGCGACATTTATATGGGGGCTATACCTAAATCTGAACCGATCTTACCCAATTTCTGCATAGGTGTTTCTAGTAAGATTATAACATGTTGTGCCAAATTTAAAGAAAATCGAGTACAATATGTGGTTTCTACAGAGGAAAATGTCAAATCGGGAACGACATTTGTATGGGGGCTATATCTAAATCTGAACCGATTTGACCTATTTTCACCATAAATGTTCTTAGTTTAAATATAAGATGTTTTGCCAAATCTGAAGACAATCTGATACATTATGTGGTCTGTAGAGCGGAAAAAGTCAAATCCGGAGAGAAATTTGTATGGGAGCTATATATAAATCTGAACCGATCTAACACATTTTTACCACAGGCGTTTCTAGTTACAATATAAGATGTTTTGCCAATTTTGAAGAAAATCTGTTGTAATATGTGGTATCTAGAGTGAAAAGAGTCAAATCGGGAGTGAAATTCGTATGGGGGCTATATCTAAATCTGAACCGATTTTCTTCAAATTAAATAGCGTTCGTCCTTATCCCGAAAAACATCGTTGTGCAAAGTTTCATTTGGTTCTGTCTACAATTGCGACCTGTATCGTGATTACAAGAATAGATGGACGGACGGACAGACAGACAGACGGACATTGCTAAATCGACTCAGAAAGTGATTCTAAGACGATCGGTATAATTAACAATGGGTCTATCTCGCTTCCTTTTGGGTGTTACAAACAAATGCACAAAGACATAATACTCTCGTGGAGTGTATAAAAATAGCATTCCTAAATTAGAGCAAAAAAAAAGTTTAGTAAAAAATCTTTTAAAGTAAGAACATTAACTAAGTATGAGTAAAGTTTCATAAAAACATTTCTTTGGATCTAATAAAAAATTATTACAATAGAGTAAATTCATACTTGTGTGAAAGAAAATTGCCAAGATTTTAAGTAAGAAAAATATTAAGATTTTTTTTTGTATGGAAAAAATCCATTTAGGAAATTTTAACTAAAAAATGAGTTTTTTCTTAAAATTAAGTAAATGTGTTTACTGAAATTTATGCAGAGTTCTTCATACATTTAAGAACTTATAAAAAGCACTTGAAATTGTTTAGAAAATTCTTAAATAATAATCTAAGAAGCTATTCTCTTCGTTTATTGTATTATTCTAAACAACCACTGTGAAGAACTTACTTCAATTTTCCTCAGTTTGAGTAAAATTGAACTAGTATCAATTTCAAAGCATCTACTACTTGCTAGGAAAAGTTTGAACTTGATAAAAGAAATATTGCTTTAGCGCTATGCGAAGTACAATTTTCCTAAATTTTAGTTCATTTTAACTCATTACAGGGTTCACTTTTTTCTGAGTGTAGGAGGGTTATATTAAAACCTGAAACGATGTGACCTACATTCACCATAAGTTTTGAAATATACTTTTTTAGTTTTGGAAAAATTGACGAACTTCGGTTACAATACATAGACTCTCCAGTTGAAATATAAGATGCTTTGCCAAATTTTCAGAAAATCGCAAACATAATAGTCTTGTGGAGTGTATAAATATATATATGTACATCACTTACAAAAAATAATAATAGTTTCTTCATTTTCTTTCTTTTTGTAACATGTGTTAATACACTAATACCGATCGACTTAGAAGCACTTTTTGACTCGATTTAGCCATGTCCGTCCGTCCATTTAATTTTGTAATCAAAGTACAGGTCGCAATCATTGTCCGACCCTCACAGGAATTGACACAAATAAGTCTTGCGGGCCAAGGATGAATTCGGCTATTTAATTCGAAGCAAATCGGTTCAGATATAGCTCCCGTACAAATGCTGCTCCCGATTTGATTTTTTCCGATCTAGAATCCACATATGTTCGATTTGATTCAAATTTGGCACAACATCTTATATTTTAACTAGAAACATCTCTGATAAAAACGAGTCAGATCGGTTCAGATTTAGAAATAGAGGGTGGCTGATGAATGACACTACATTAAGAAACTAAAATAATTTTTGTTTAATTCATGTAAATTACTTTTTCTTTGTTCATTTGACAACCGATACATTTTTATTAAACCTTTTTAACGGGTTTAAAAATAAAAGAATTTAAATGACATGACGATAGCCGGTGACGTATGTGCAAAATTCACTATTCATTACATCCTGCAGAGTTGCAGTAAGAATTGTCTCAATTGTTGTTCGAATGCATTGCTTCAAATCATCCATTTTTTTGATTTGGTTTGTAAACTTCCAGATGAAATAACCCCACAAGAAAAACATAGGTGCAGTGAGGTCACGAGACTTTGGGAGCCAACGAAATGTCGAGTGTCTAGAAATCACCTTCTTGGGGAACTTTCGCCGCAATTCTCTCTCATAGCAGGACCTGGCTATGTGACAAAGTCGCATCATCCTGTTGAAACCACACAGTGTTGAAAGGGATTCACTTTCGATGCAGTTCTGCAAAGAATAAGTCCTTTAACAACAGCATTAAGTAGCATGGTAGCAGTATTCATCAGCCACCCTGTATCTCCCATACAAATTTTGCTCCAGATTTTACTTTTTCGCTTCTACAGACCACATATTTTCACCGATTCGAATTGGGCACAAAACTCCTTTTAACTTTTTGATTTCTAGAGGACACATATAAAGCCGATTTTCTTCCAATTTTCCCCAGCACCTTCTATATAAAATGGGTCAGATCCGTAAGATTTATATATTGCTCCCATAAAAATTTCGCTCCCGATTTGATTTTTTTCGCTCTAGAATCCACATATTTAAACCGATTTTCTTCAAATTTGTCACAGCACCTTATATTTTATCTAGAAACATCTATGTTATGGGTCAGATCAGGTTCAGCGTTAGGTATAGGCCCAATAAAAATGTCGCTGCCGAGTTGACTTCTTTTTGCTCTAGAAACTATATATTTTAAAAAATGTTCTGTAAATTTGGCAAAACACGTCATATTTCATCTAGAAACATCTGTGGTAAAGTGCCACATCGTCTCGTTAATATAACCCTCATGTCCTTCCCGATTTAACATTTTTCTCTCAATGTATTACAGATTATATCAAATTTAGCAGAACACGTTATATATCACGTTATGAAAGTAGGTCGCATTGGATCATGTTATAGTACCCATTCAAAAATCGTTTCGGATTTCACTTTCTTCCCCCAATTCAGTTAACGGATAGATGGTAAAAGCGATCGTGTAGACGGCCCCGCCCGACTTTAGCCTTTCCTTACTTGTTTGTTATATTGTTATTTCCAACAATTCCCCATCGGTATATTCGGCACTACACAACTTTAACATTAGGAAATATCTAAGGTTGGTATTGATAATATTGTAAAAAGCTAGAAAGTGAACAACTTCAGCCTCTCCTGTTTATTAGATTTCAATGATGTGTACATTGAACGCACTAACAACCATAACTTCTCCCGACAAAGACTTCATACACAATTACAAATCGCTGTCACTTTCCACCGGTCGGTCGGCCCATCACGATTTGTCACATTTAAAATTTATTAAAACATCATTAACACAAACGAACGAGAGCACATTTACAATTACAATTCATCACATTTTCCCAAAACCACTTCGGACAATTCGCATGCCCATCGACACAAAAGACCCGAAGCAAAAACATCTGTTTACGGTGCAGTGGTAGCAGAGAGCATCCCCTCGCTGGAGTGGAATGAGGCCAAATGTAAAGCAACAAAATAATTTGTTTTATTGACAACACACATTTTCTTGGCCATTAATCTTTAATTGTCGAACAATAGAGAGCGCAACAATGAACAACGAAGCGAAAGAAATGCTAAAATCAACAAATGTCAAAATCATAATGTCACCATCATGAACACAGAACTCACAGAACGCACATCAACCAAAAAAAGTAAAAGTCGTGCACTTCATTTGTCACCGCGGTCTATAATTAATAATTGCCAAAGTCGCAAAGAAATGGGACAAGGAACAAACAGCAGCCACAATTACTGTTTTTGGGAGGGTAGAATCGAATCGAGCACGCACCACGGGCACAATTGAAATGAATGACAGCTATCAATTTCAACAAATCAAATGTCAAAAAGTTGCGACGGCACATGTTCGGAGCATCATGATGTGCAGGAAAAAGAAAACACATTTCTTTGCCTTGTGATAGATATTTGGTCGATTGAAGACTGCCCATCTGTCTGTCCTTGTGACTTGTGTAAAGCATCTTCTGAGCGTTCTAATCAATAACACAGACCACTGTCGGAGATTCACGAGGTCTTTTGTCATACTTTTTGGCATTTTTCTTGTGCAGTTTTGTTCCGAATATAACCCAATAGATTTGCACGATGGGGACAGTATATGCATTTAATCCTGACACTAGCACCCATTTTTCCTCAAATCCTGGCACTATTTACATTTGTAAATATATTTATTTTCATATATTTTGCATATAAATATTTATCAAATGTTGTGTGAAATCTGGTATTATAAGTTTAATCGTTTGAGATGAATTTACTATAGCACATAAAACGTTTTTGGGGGCATGTAACTAATTGATTTAATATCTTCGCTATAATAAACAAGTAAGGAAAGTCTACAGTCGGGCGGGCCTACTATATGATACCCTACACCACTCCCTGCTATAAACCTGGCTTTGATTACTAAACCCACGTGTTTTTTCAGGGGAGCAATTTTAAGTATTTCATATAAATTCATTTCTAGTCAAATTTAATGAATATGGTAAATAATAAAGTAATTGATCCAGCAGATATTCCGAGTAAAGTAAATATAACATGATCTGGAAAAATTGATCAAGATCCAATGATAAATACAGATTAGACAGCGATAATAGGATAAATCGGACGGACATTTGAAAATCGGGACGGATTTTTGTATCCTGTAAAAACCGATCTTACCCACTTTCAGCATAGGTGTTTCTAGTACGATTATAAAATGTTATGCCAATTTTAAAGAAAATCGGGTACAAAATATGGTTTCTAGAGCGGAAAAAGTCAAATCGATGGCGACATTTGTATGGAGGCTATATTTGAAACTGAACCGATTTCCTCCAAATTCAATACCGATCATCCTTGGCCAAAAAAATTAACTTCTGCCAAATTTCATGATAATCGGACAGCAATTGCGACCTGTAGAGTGCGAACAAGAATAGATGGACAGCAGACGGACAGACAGGCATTGTTAAAAGGATTCACCTGGCGATTCTAAGCCTATCCGTATACTTAAAGGTGGGTCTAGCTCGATTATTTCTTGGTGTTACAAACATTTGGCGGAAAGCTAACTTATAATACCCTAGTCCACGAAGTGGTCTAGGGTATACAAGCGGTACGACGCACAATGTATTACACTGTACAACAATTTCCAACTTTTTCCAAAATTACGGGATTCTGGCAATAAATTCTGAAAGAGGAGACTAAAAAAAATATACGTATGGCAACGTTTTGACAGATCACATCGGAATTTAATTTCCCAACTCTGGCTTCCTCTTGCAGCATATCAGTGTATAAAACTATGTTTTCTTTACATCTGAGGCATAGGGTATGTTCAGCAACTTTGTAGATAATGATATTGTGAATATATCATATACACCGAAATGCTGCAAGAAGAAGCCAGAGTTGGGAAAGTTTAGTCGTCTATATCGCGGCTAAAATTAACTGTGGTTGCATTTAAAGTTTATAAATGCTAAAATAGTTGAAAATTTCATCATAATAGATGTTATTTTATTGTGATGAATCTCGGAAACCATGTATCTTATTGCAATTTCGTTTAGTTTGTAGGAGATCTTGGTTTAGTAGCAGTCGTTCAAAAAAATTGAAAAACGCATTTAAAAAAAAATGTTTCTTTTCACGATTTACCGAGCTAAACAAAATTTTATCACAAAAATGAAAACATACCTAAGAAAAGCAAAGCTTTCCACCAATTTTTTTAAATACACGTTTTTGAAAATCAAATATAATTTAAAACAAGTAAGGAAGGTTAAAGGTTGATATATATATATATATATATATATATATATATATATATATATATATATATATATATAATATATATATATATATATATATATATATATATATATATATATATATATATATATATATATATATTTTTTTTTTAAATTCATAGAAAATCCAAAACGAACAAATACATTTTAAAATTAAAAATCTAAAGCGATGACTACCAAAAGACTTCGATCGGATGATGACATTATGTTAATTGGCGTAATGGACCACCAAATTACTGGAGCTAAATTACCAGGAAGATAACAAGTGCTACAAGTTTTATTTTATAATTTAAGAATAGTTGGCTTAAATTTAAGAGAAATTTCTAGATTAGTTGTTGCTGAGGTCAGCACGTTTTGGCAAAAAGCACGAATTCCAACACACCATGAAAAACACTGCATTGAGAAGCTGGAAAAATTATACAACAAGTGGAGAGATATTACAAAGCATCATGGTCGAAAAACAGAATGTCAAAACAGGAAAGAAACTGAATTTCAAGATAAATTAGATGATTTATTCGATATCGCACATGCAAACGCGTTAGAATTAATTAAAATACAAGAAGACAAAGAGTTCTTAAAAAAGCAACGAGAAAAAGGAAGACCAGGTTGTATGCTAGGAACGGATAAAATTGTAATCCAGAAAGAAAAGCGAAAGGCAGTCCAGAAAGAACAAGAAAGAACCAGCGTCGAATAAAAGAAGATGAACGAAAAGAGTTATATGAACAACAGATTCAAAGAGGTATACAATTAAATATTCTATCTTTTAAGCAAATCAGAATTATTGTTGTAAAACAGGTATGATTGACATTGACGACGAAAACGATATTGAAGTTGTAGCATCAACATCAACATCTGTATCAAATCCAAATCCAGGTATATCATGTATCTCCAGAGGTAAAACAATTTTTTTTACACCAAGACTGCTTTCAACTTTGGATAAGTGGAAAATCACTGATGGTGCTGCAGTTCATATCCTAAGCGCAACTGCTGACGCGTTGGGCTATGATATCGAAGATCTTATACTAAATAGATCATCAATTCGTCGAATGCGTCAGAAGCATCGTGCAACAACAGCACAAAACATTGCAGTAAACTTTGATGTAAGTACTGTAATGTGGGTTTTCCCTATGCTTCTTTTTTATGTTTTGAGTATAAATTAAGAATCTTGAGTTTTTATTTCCAGATTCCACGTAGTTTTGTTTTGCACTGGGATGGTACAATGTTACCAGAAATTAGTGGCAGGGAAAAAGTTGACCGCTTGCCAATCATAGTCTCATCTCAAGGTATCGATAAACTACTTGGCATTCCAAAACTAGGTCGCGATTTATTATATTTTCCCTGCAGACACCATATTTACGAGTTGTTGATCCGTAAAGTGTTTGAAATTAGAGTGGCTACTACAGCCGGTCCAGAAGTGCTAATTTTTAATCGCTTTAGCAAATACTGGATTAATATTGACAAATTAAATTACAAGAGTTGTTTAGAAGATGAACACATTATTACAGTATTGACTGCTGAAGAACGTGGAACAATTTTAAATTACTGTCTAGATAACTTAAAACAAGCTCATAGCAGACGCGACTACAAAGAATTATTGCAATTAGTTGTCACTTTTCTTGGTGGTACGGTGCCGAATTTTAACACCTTTCGTATACCTGGTGCAACTTCTCATGCTCGATGGATGTCAAAATGTATTTATGCACTTAAAATGTATTTGTTTCGTAATGAATTCAATATGACCAACCAAGAGTTAAACGGTATACGTAGTGTCTGTCTGATCGTAGTTTGTATTTATGTAAAAGCCTGGTTTGGATGCACTAAAGCAATTGAAGCACCAAATCAAGACTTAAATTTAATTAAAAATATTATGGCTTATCCTAAAAGGGATATAGCTCTTGCTTTGCTACAAAAAAATCAGCAATCATTTGTGGTATTTGTCGGAAGAAGCAGTCGGTCTTTCATTCTTCGATCCTAATGTAAGTGTTGCAATAAAAAAAAAATGGTTCAGGCAATTAATGTTGAAGCAAATACAGAAAAATGCAAGCGAATAATAACTAATCCAACAAATATCGGCACATTTGCGCAAAAAGATTTAAGCGATTTTGTAAATTCCAATACACACGCATTCTTTGATCGTTTAGAAATTTCAAAAGAATTTTTGCAAGTCGATCCATCGGAATGGAATGAAAGATTTGACTACGCTCACGGATCACAAATTTGTAAAAACCTATCTGTAGTGAATGATGCAGCTGAAAGAGGCGTCAAATTCATTACAGATTATAATAATAAATTAACCCACAACGAAGAGGAGAAACAATTCCTTTTTCAGGTGGTTAAAGAATATAGCATGAATTATCCCACTTTTAAAAAGACTTCACTATTAAATTAAAATAATATTAATGTTACTATGAGTATGAAATTAATAAAAATATTTAAGTTTATTCTTAATTTTCAAATAAATGTAAATAAAATAAAAAATATATATATTTTGCCTTATTTCTCATAATAAAAACAAAAAGGTGCTTGGGCCACGGCTAAAAATTATCCAATCGTTGTCAATTTTTTTTTTATGCTTTTTGGGACTAAACGAATATTTTTAGCGCTTGCCGTAACATATATTCGAGAAAATAAATTTGTCCATATAAATAAGGACCGGTCTAATATATATATATCTGAACTCACCTGACCCATTTTCACCAGAGCTGTTTTTAGTTGAAATATAAGTTGTTTTGCCAAATTTGAAGAAAATCTGTCAAAGTTTGTGGTTTCTAGAAAGGAAAGAGTCTAATCGGAGGAGACATTTGTTTCTAGGTTTCTAAAGCGGAAGGAGTCAAATCGGAGGAGACATTTGTATGGGAGCTATATCTAAATCTGAACCGATTTGCTTCAAATTTAATAGCGTTCGTCCATATCTCATAAAACTTCCTTGTGCAAAGTTTCATTTAGTTCTTACAACAATTGCTACCTGGACTTTGATTACAAGAATAGGTGGACAGACGGACGGACATCGCTAAATCGACTCAAAAGGTGATTCTGAGTCGATCGGTATAATAAACGATTTGTCTATCTAGTTTCCTTTTGGGTGTTACAAACAAATGCACAAAGACATTATACCCTGTGGTGTAGGTATAATCAACACATCCTAATGTCACACCATTAAGTACGAACATGGATTTTGAGTCCAATCTCAATAAATCGATTTACTTAAACTGCAGCTATTGTCCAGATTGCAGCCTTTAATTATCGAATTAAAAGTCTTTGCAAGTAAGAGAGTACAAGATGAAGGCATTTTGATCTGACAAGCATAGTATTAAATGTTTAAGCGCGGCTTGCATTCGCCAAGACGATAAACAAATCGTGAGTAAGTCTTTGAGAGTTATGGTTTCTAGAGCGAAAAAAAGTCAAACTGCGACGAAATTAGTCTGGGGGCTATATCTAAATCTAAACCGATCTTACTCGCTTTCACCATAGGTGTTTCTAGTTGCTTTATAATGTGTTGTGCAAATTAAAAGAGTATCGGGTACAATATGTGGTTTATAGATTGGAA